>BQNB010011267.1:29909-81864 GCA_026074375.1 Tanacetum coccineum | reverse complement strand
CGGCCTGTTTCAATTGCAAGATATATCAAGAGATAAAAAATGATCCAAGTAAGATAACATCGAATTCATAAACATGTATATTCATAAATCATAGCAAAATCATCCAAATATTATTCATGTTTCACATATAAGAAGCAAAGCAACAATACAAATATTTCGACTACAACAACCATCAACCCAAAACTAGTAGTTCCATGATCAACCAATAACTAAATGCTACTAAGATAACCCGGAATATACTATGTAACTTTTGGAAATCCGTAACATATCAGCAAATGGAGTGTTTGGTAAAAAGGTTTATGGTGATGATCTTAAGAGAATTTGGTGTGAATCCTCCAAGAATCAAAGTGATAAGTTTTAAGGTTATAGAAATGGATGGAATGTGGTCTAGATATGATGGTGGATTAGTGGAATTTTGTGGTGGTAGCGTGGTGGTGACATGGTGGTGAGAAGGGGTGTTTGGATCATTGGATCCTAAGATCCTCACCACTCTTTCCTCCCCTCCCACTTGATTTAGAGGTTGTGTATGAGATACGGATTGGTGTGTTGGATGGGACGAATTTGAGGGGTATTTATAGGGTAAAATTTACTTGGGGACCAAGCAAAGGTTGTATGTGGACGTTTTTGAGGCTAAATTCACGTTTTTAATGCTGCTGACTGAAAGTGCGGCGCACATTTTTATTTGTGCGGCGGTTTTGATGCCTTTTCAGTTCTTGGACCAAAAACCAAAGTTGTAGAGAATTCTTTCCCGGATGCGTGGCCGCCAGAATCGCGTCAAACGGAGTTTGTATGCTCAAGTTATGGCCTAAACAGTGGACATGTGTTGGGAGATCTTTATGTTCAGTTATTTCTTCGTTTAAACCTACAATCGTAAATATACTCGATTCTATACCAAAACTTCTTATTATTAACCAATTTATATATATAAAATCATTGATAACGCGTATAGAAACATGTATAATTTGAGCGTTATCAAATCCCCCCACACTTAAAACTTTGCTTGCTCTCAAGCAAATCTAAGAAAAGAAATTTTATAAACAAGATCTTAGGTGTCAAGACAAGGAATTTTTTTTATATGTATATATATTTTTAAATTTTTGATAGTTTTTTTTAGTGTGAAAATATCAAAAATATTTTTGGTTTTTGTAACAAATAAATGCAAAAGGCGCAAGCACCCCTCCTCCTACACTTAAAGGTTTGCTTGCCCTCAAGCAAAATAAGGAAAAGAAATAAGCTTACAAAACAAACATATAATTATAAAAAATATTTTTAGATTTTTAAGATGTTGAAACAGAGATGCTTGACAATACCCATTGATTCTCAAGCTGTAATAACATGACTAAGCACCTCACGAAGAAGAAAATGTATAATTCACTCAAACACTCGTATGTGATGTAATACAGGGTAAAAGGAAATCACACTCAATTGCTCAGACATGATTTATTAAGTTACAATAGGCTTGTACAAGAAACAAAATTGCACTGACATGGTGTAAGCACCAAGTATAATTATCAAAAGAGGACTTTTATTCAGGTTGTAACGTTAGGCTAAGGGTTAATAAGGATGTGGATAATGCATGGGAAATATATACTGGAAATGGTTTTGTAATATACATGTCGACAAGTCCAAGAAATCCATGTTGCTAGTTACGATAATCCACAAACCCGCGAGGTTCTCAAACATTCAACCTCTCGATCATAATCAAACCGGCACCAAAATAATATAGCAATACGTCGCAAATGCCAACAACAATCCAACTCTTATTCATCACTTTTTTTTCTTATTCTTTTCTCTTTTTTTCACAACTAACAATTCCCCCACACTTAATACAAGCGTACACCACGAAAAATACGAAACATGAAGCGGGCCCTCTTCGTCTTCGTCAAAATGGCACAACACTTATAGCAAAACGCGAGCAAACCATGAGCAAAAATCAACCAATAATACCAAGCAACCAGCAACCAACCATAGAGACTTTCGAGAAGGGGTAAGGCTAGGCTAAAGATTATGTCTTTTTGTATTTTTATATTAGTGGATAAGAAAAACGAATAGAATGGCTCAGCGGTTAAACTAAGGGTATCTAGCACTAAAGATGAGTGCTAACATAATGGTTTTATTTGGGTGGTTAGCTGATCAGTGTAACCAACTAAGAAGAATAAATAATTAGATGAATGGCTATTTGGGTTAAATCCTAAGTTAATTTGGGTTAAATCTAAGTGTCCTCTTTTTCCACTTAAAAATACCCTTGCTTATCATACAGAATGTGATATCACTTCGTCTCGTATATGATTTTAGCACAAGTTTCTAGATCAATAATATCACCGGCACACTCATAATAAGAGAATCAAGCATAAATTTCTGTATGTTATATACAGGCTCAAAATCCTCACATATCTACTAGAATGGTTATAAATGCGCAAGTAATGTTATCAATCCCAAGTCGGATCTGCTTTATCAATTGGGACACATCTCTGATTTCAAAGCTTTATTTATTTACTACATTTTTATTCTAATATATTAACCTAAGTGGCAAAAAATTTAAAAACAAGAATAGATTTTTAGATTACCAAGGGCAAACAAAAGTTACACATTAATAATGAGTCTGATTTTTCAATTCATTTTCCCCCTACACTTAAGTTGAGCATTATGCGTAATCAGAAAATAACTTAAAAGTGGGACAAACGGGAAAAATTAATATGAGAGAAACGAAACTTCCTGGGGCTCATAAGTTCTTGGTTAAATTATGAAAGATACGACGCGAAACAGAACGCCGTCATGTGTATTCTACCACATGTAAAATAATGATCCAAATATATATCACCTCCCCAAGTGATAAGCATCACCACCAATCCAAGCTCCACATGTTTTATTTAATTAGCAAAATAAACTAAACTACAAAAAAAAGTAAAATACTAAAGCACACTTTCGTAGGCACCACGATTGCATTTAGCGTATGCACAAGCCTTTAAACCCCTCGGTGGCCCGAGTGGACGAGTTATAGTCTCGTGAGGGTTTCCAGCGAACACACCCACAAAGTTCAAAACAATTTTATTTTTTTTCGTTTAAAACTTTTTATTTATTTAGTAAAACAAGCACGCATAGAACATTACGAAAGGAAAAAATAGAATAGAAAGGAAAATATAATTACTGGTAGTATTCAAACATTCATAACACATATGAAAGGGAAAAAAAGCAAAAATAAAATCTTTTTAGAGATTTGTTTTAAGGCAAACACATAAGGTTTGAAACATTTAACAACATAATCACATACAAAAACAAATGTTTTTGGGTTTTATGTTTTTTTTTATATTTTTAGCACACAATAATTATATAAGCTAAATAAAAAAATATATGTATTTTTATTTTATATTTTGTTATTACTTTTTAGATATTTATTTTAGTTTTTTTTATTTTTTTCAGCCCAGAAGTGCGTCGCACTTCATAGAAAGTGCGGCGTACATCGCATTTTTTTATCATTATTTTTTTCAAAAATTTAAACTTGGCTCGCGGCAAAAATGGCACAGAAGTGCGCCGCACAAAAATGTATGTGCGGCGGTTTTATTATGATAGAAAATATTTATATATTTTTTTGTATTTTTTTCTTTTACACTTTATTAGTTAAGAACACATATATAAACAAATACAAACACATAAATAGACAAACATAAAACACACCAACTAAATAAAAAGAAATGCGAAAACTCTTTTTTTTTAGATTTTATAGTTTTACCATTTTTATGTTTTTTTAATAAGTACGCAAACAAACACACACAAACAAGCAAGCATAAAAAGACATTACAAGTATTCACAATCATAAAAAGAAAATGCATCTGAATTATTTTTATACAAAATCAATATTTTTGGATGTTGAGAAAACACGACGCACTTAATAACAAGTGCGGCGTACTATGAGTTTCAACAACAAATTTTTAGAGTTTTAATAGATGCACACAAGAAAAACTAAAATCTAACAAAAGCATAATTTTTATTATATAAACAAGAACATGCCAAAAGCAAAAAGAAAGTAAAAATAACATAGAAATAAAAACCTTTTTTGTATTTTTTTATTATTATATTTTCTTTTTGAATGACAACTAAGTATTCACAAAATTACAAGGCGTATAATCAGATAAAATGGAATTTCAAATGATCGCATACCTGAGACTAGCAATTTGGGGGTTTTGTTTGGGTTTTGGTTTTAAATCAGATTATGTTTGTGAAAATTTGCAGAAAGTGCGGCGTACTTCCTGGGTTTTTAGGAAAACCGGCGCACAAATTGTATGTGCGGCGTACTTCCTGGAGAAAAGTAATTTTTGGGTTCCGTTTGCCAGAAAACGGTACGGCGAGTTTGAAAATTTTGTGAAACAGTGCGGCGATTTTAATGTGAAACCGGGGCACCTCGGGTAGAAACCTGCAAAAGAAGAAACGGGAACAGGGGAAGTGCGGTGCATAAGGTTAATTGTGCGCCGTACTTTCTGCAACAGCATACAAATTTTAAGGATTTTAAGATATTTTAAACACACAAAACATGCACAAGACTAGCAAACAATCTCAGAACAACTAAACAAATCCTCGGCAACGGCACCAAAAACTTAATGTGTGTTTTTTACAAGCTTTAAATTTATAATAACTAGAAATGCTGATTTTGACCAAAAATATAACATTCGGGCAAGTATACTTTATTCGAGTGTAATATAGTATTAGGTAAGTCCAGGTCGTTCCACGGGATTTGTAGCAATTCACAGATTGTTTATCAAATAACAAAGCTAAATGATTGTCACGGATCAAATAGCCTAAACGTATGTAAAGCAAGCAAGACACCAAGCATAATAGATATAGATATTACTAAACTTTATATAAACAAAGCATACAAGTCATATATGATGGGTAATCATAATAATAAGCATATCTACCGATGATAACATAGAATCCTTTCGGCCTATATACTACATTATCATGAGCGCATTAAGACTGGTTTATATTAAATATGCATATATATGAATTCCTCCCAACCCGGTCGGTCAACATAAGGAATGGTCTTAAACATCATTCTACTTAGGTTGTTTATCAATTTACCACACCATTCTTACAAGCATGATATTGATTCATATGGCCAACATGATTCAGAATACATCAAGACAATTAATTCTTTCGGCCTATTTTAATTGCAAGATATATCAAGAGATAAACAATGACCCAAGTAAGATAACATCGAATTCATAAACATGTATATTCATAAATCATAGCAAAATCATCTGAATATCATATAATGTTTCACATATAAGAACAAAGTAACAATACCAATATTTCGACTATAACATCCACCAACCTACAACTAATGGTTCCATGATCAACTAACAACCAATTGCTACTGAGATAACCCAAAATATACCATGTAACTTCTGGAAATCCACAGCATATCACCAAATGAAGTGTTTGGTAACAAGGTTTATGGTGATGATCTTAAGAGAATTTGGTGTGAATCCTTCAAGAATCAAAGTGACAAGTGTTAAGGTTATGAAAATGGATGGTATATGATCTAGATATGGTGTAGAACTTTTTAGAAATATGTGTTTTAGTGGTGGTAGCATGGCGGTTTAGAGGGGGTGTATGGATCGTTAGACCCTAAGATCCTCACCACTCCTTCCTCCTCTCCAAACTGATCTCTAAGGAGTGTGTGTGTGTTATATATGAGAAGGGATAATAGAAGGGAAAATGAAATTTTGTGTGAGATTTTCATCCCTATTTATAGGTTGAATTAGGGGTCGAAGTGCGGCGCACTTACAAATAAGTGCGGCGCACTTGGTGAGTTATTGTGGGTGTCATTTAATTCTTCGAAGGGAAGTGCATCGCACTTACAAATAAGTGCGACGGTTTTGAGGAGTTAATGCACTTCTTTGACTGAGACTTAAATTCTTTGTCTTTTGAAGGAAGTGCGGCGCACTTGGGCAAAGTGTGGCGCACTTATGGTCTTTTCAGCTTTAGTCCTATGTTTTCTTCTAACTTGCTTTCCGTTGTGTATAAATACTTAGTTTTGTTCCATTTGAGCTCCGGATGTCTTCAAGTGTACTTTTAAGCTCCATATCTTTGTGTATTCTTTCGTTTTCTTTCACGACACATCACATGAACCTACAATGACAAATATATTCTATTCTATACCGAAAGTCTTTATAATTAACCAATTTATATATATATAAAAGCATTGATAATGCATATAAAAACATGTATAATTTGAGCGTTATCACAAATCTCTGAAGTCTTCAATGGTAATAAAATCATCTCTGTGATGTGAATAAAATATAATCATACCTAGGACTGGCTCATTCATCACTGTTCTAGCTAGATGATCTTCATACTGAACTGATGACTTGAGTTTTTTGTTTGCTCTAAAGTCGTAATGGATATCATCAGCATGCTTTCTTTTCTTGTTTTTTAGATCATTCAGTTGATCAAGAGGATTTTGTTCACTTAGAGGCTTGTTAAAGTATATTCCCAGCTCAACTTCAGTTTTGTGGAGATAGTTCATTCTTGTCTGTATTTGTTTATAAATAATGGTCCATCCTTTTCTAGTTCTTTTTTGACAAGCTTC
This sequence comes from Tanacetum coccineum, assembly GCA_026074375.1. Taxonomy (NCBI): domain Eukaryota; kingdom Viridiplantae; phylum Streptophyta; class Magnoliopsida; order Asterales; family Asteraceae; genus Tanacetum; species Tanacetum coccineum. Next base: position 75,275 of record BQNB010011267.1, on the reverse strand, counting down.
CATTACCTCTCTCCATTCTCCTAGATGCAGATCACTGGCTTTGAAGTTGGGAATTATCTCACTAGATTCATCCTCTCTATATACCTTCACTGCGATAGGTCCTTTTCTAGTCAGAATATCATAATTTGTGATCTTTGGAATTGTTATTCTGTTTAACATGTTGTCACAGTATTTGTCATATTGTAACTTGTCTTTGTAATACTTAGCCACTACTTCAAGACCTAGAAAATCAATTAATTCTTCTTTTCTTATTTCAGCTTCATGTTTGGCTGCTTCAGCTTTAGCAGATTCCTTAATTTCCTTTTGCTCTCTATTTTTTCTTCAGTAAGATGGACATGCTCCCCATCTTCAGTGACAAAATCAAATTTCTTTAACTTTTTTTAAAGATTCAACCGTGAAGCCAGTTAAATGAATTGTGTCATCAGAGCTACTTTCATTACTTTCTTCTTCAGTTTCCTTTAAAGGCATCTTATTTTTGCCTTTGTCCTTCTTGACTCGCTCCCCCTTAGATTTAGAGGATCTCTTTGAGGAACTTAAGAGGAATAGAGATTGAAATGATTTAGTGGTTGTTGGAATGGGTTGTTGTTTGTTTAGCTTAGCCTTTTTAGCAGTGACGGAAGTTGAACCGTTTCGTTGGGGTGCCGAAATCATTCTAATGTAACGTGTAAATAAAAAGTTCCCTAGGCACCAAAATGATCAATAGTTGCAACAAAGCTCGATGACAAATAAAAAGTTCCCTAGGCGTTGAAGGTGGGCAAGAATTGATAATCAAACTTCAAAGTTTTAGAAATATCAACAAAAACTAACAAGACATAATCATATAAGTAATCTAACTATTTATAAATTAATAGACTATAACAGATACAATTTGATACTGACGATAAATATGGTAAACTTTAAATATATCCAAGGTAAATTTTGACTTTTTCAAAGTTCATTTATGTCAATACTGTAACAGTTTATTATTGGAAGATCAAAAGATTAAATAAACACGTATGGTAAAAAATATAACTGTCACTCAGATTTTTTTTTTTGGGGGGGGGGGGGGTACAACCCCTCCCTGCCCCAAAGAAGTTATGTCCCTGCTTTTCAGCATCCTTTGCAACTTTCCTTTGAAATAACTGAGAGATGGTGACATGAGTTGTGTTCTTCTCCCCCTCAACAGGTTGAGTCTCAGCTTGGCCTACTGAAGGAACACTGGTATCTCTACTTTTTGTGCTGTAGATTCAAGTACCTAAGCAAACTTATTTAAGGCTTGAGTAGCTTTGTTGAGCAGATTTGAAAGAGCATCCAATGTCTTTAGCTTAGCCTGAATAGCTTGAATTTGTGTTGGTACTGAAAGAAATTCTGCTGGAAGTTCCCACTAAAGAGTCTTAAGTTCAGCAACCTATTTGGAAAGACTTTCAACTGTTGATGTAAAACCTTTTAGTTTGTTAGGAATTTCCTTCAAATCCCTTGGTAGCTTAATCTCAAGATCATGAACATTTTTCTTTAGATCTTTGACTTCACCAGTTATATCAGTGAACTTGGAGGGGAGTTCTTTCAGCTTAGTTGGCAATGAGCTGCTAAAATCATAAGCAGATAGATCTTTTGAGAATTCAGGTGTTAAAGATTTTACCAGAAGCTCAGTAAGCTGAGCTATACTTGGGAAGGATGGTTGAGCTGATAGGAGGGCTACTTCAGCTTCTGCTTTATTCTTTTTAAGCTTTAGTTTTCGTTTTTGAGATTGAAGAATAAGAACTTGATTTGTCAGTTCTTAGAGTTATATCCTTCTTGGTGAAGGAGGTTCTTGAGCTGAAGTGTCTTCAGTATCATGTATCTTGGTGGCATAAACTTCATCTTCCTCCTCTTCACTTGCATCAATAATAATTACAAGATCATCTTGGAAGTCTATGTCCATGAAGTCTATGTGTACATTCTTGACCAGCTTGGATAAGTCTTCCAGCTTGATTTCTTTTTGTGTTTTGTCAGAGCTGGAGAGATTAGAAGATTTGGTGACCTCTTCCTCTGTTTTTTGTGTAGTTTTGCTTGCTCCTTTTTTATTATGGGCTGAGTAAGGACAGTTTCCAACCCTTTACTTGCAGATGGGTTTGTTCTACAAGGACATATGGATTAGTACCTGCAGATATATGATCAAGTGAAAGTTTATTTGGTCCTTCATCATTACCTATGGTTTGAGATATTGAGTCCTTAGGAGCAGAAGTTTCAGAATCAGCTCCAGCTTTGGACTTTGCTGAAATATCATATTCTGATGCAGACTTAGAGTGAATAATGGTAGAAGCTTAATAGATAGGCTTAATTAAGATAGATGTTTACTTATCACTAATGAGCTGAGGGTCAACTACATCTTGACTGGTTACCCCTTAAGATGTTGGACCACCAGCTGCTTGTTGGTACTCTTTATGCAATTCAGCAACCACAGTAGTGGTAGCTGAAAGCTGGCTGGGGTTGGAGTCCAAGGCCGAGCTGGACTGGTTTTCTTTAACAGAATGGCCAATTTTGAATCTAGTGGTCTCTTTTTAAGAGTGACCGGGTTTGGTTGTATCAGTTTTAGATCTAGGTTTGTGTTTTTTTGAAGATTTTTGTTTTCTCTTAGATCCAGTTTTAGCTCCAGGCTCTGTGCCCGTGGGATCCTTCTCAACTTTTGAGAAGGGTTTGGGAGCTTTAAGTACCACTGGTTTTTTTGCATTGCAGATTGCCATTATGTGATTAGTGAATGAGGGTCCTTCAGTTTGGTTTGACTTTAGAGCCCAATTAAGGATACTAAAGACTTGAGTGGGGTTTAATGTAAGATCATGGCTTCCATAGTCTTCCATTTTGTGCTCAAGTAGTAATGAAAGAAATATAAGGTATGGAACAAATTTTTCTCTATTTTTCTTATTGAGCTTAGCGAGTAGATCTTCCCAAATTAGTTTAGCAAAGTCTATATTGACCCTATTTGCAAGACAGTATAGAATAGTGGCATCCTTGTTTGAAATTTAGTCAAAACCACCTGTTTTACCTCTTAGACACTAAATGATCTCAGCTATTAGCAACCTCCACCTGGGAGGAAGAAGACTTTTCTTAAGAGTTCCCTTTGCTTCAACTGCTTCCCCATACCCAATTGATGGAAACCATTTCCTAATTATTTCAGTTGAGGGTGCTGCAACATAACTACTAGAATAATCTAAGTAATGAGCTCCAATGGCATCCCAAAAACTGTTAACCCCTACCTCTCCTATTATACCCCCAGTGGGGGTTAAGAACCATATCCTTGAGTTCTTAACGGTTTTGGCAGAGTACCAGAATTCAGATAGATATTCTTTATATTGAGTGGGTGATATGGTGAATGCCTCTCTAATACAGCATTTAGAGATGAAATCTGAAACAACCTTAAAGTAATCTTTGTTGTCATATTCTGGGTATAGAAGAGCAACCTCATTTTTGGTATTGAAGGTTATGTCTTCAATATTGAATGAAACTTGAGAAGCATGCTCAAAAGGAGGATTTTCTTCTTGTTGTGGGTTGGATGATTCTGCCATTTTTTTATTTGGGTTTTGAGGACTTGATTTGTTTGATGATGGATGTGTTTGTGTGTTTGGATGAGATGAAAAGTGATTTGTTTTGAAGATATTTTGGGTTTATTTGAGGTCTAGAGTTTTATTGGCACGATTACTAAACTTTGCATTTAATGAATTTTTTTTTTGAAAAGTGGATTCTGACACCTTGAATAATGAGAAGTCGTTTGTTTGATTGTAAAAGTAGGTGAGTGGATGGGTGAGGTCATGCGAACGTTTAGATATTCCTTTTTTAATAGAATTAGAAAATTTTATTAATTTAAAGAAATCACTTGATTTAAATTAACATCCTTTTTTTCAAACAGAACAATGTATTTAGCATCACACAGTTGACTGGTGTTAACTAAGTCGTATTTGAGACCATTTACAAATAATACTTTAGTGAAAATTATACCATTACATTTAATAGAACCATATCCTTCAGTGATGTATGTTGAGTCATCTTCAAACACTAATTTAGGTCCTGGTTGTTCCACAAATAGGTTAAATGGTTAGTTTTGTTTTGAAACCCACCTTCTAGTGAGTTTTGATGTTTCAGCTCTATTTGTTTTTAGAGCTTCAGCTTTTTTAACTTGAAGTGTTTCTTTTCTTTTGAACCACTCAATTTTATTGTGATCAGTTGTGTTAACTGTGTTATCATGACTTTTCATAATGACTTTATTGTGTCCTTTTGTATATGATCATAACTTCCACATATTTCACAGAAGTGATAATTTTCACAGTCATCAGAGAGATGATTATTGAATCCATAGTGAATACATGAGGAGAGAGGTTCTGATGATCTTATGGATTTATATCTAAAAGAAGATCTATCTTGACTTCTGAGATGTTGAATCATGTTCATAGTGGTTATGTATTCAGCATGATCATAGGTTTTGTGATCAATTCTCTCACATTTCTTACAAAACAAGACTTTGTAACATTTTTCAGAAAGATCATTTTTAGTCTACAAAGATCACACTTCTTCTTGTTTTGAAGTGTATTTTGTAGGGTCTGTTTGGGATTTGTGGAGTAAGATGGTTGACATTTACTAATTTGTAATTTTAGATTGTTTAGTTCTTTCATTACAACAGATTATGAAAAATCATCTTTAGATTTCACACTCTTGTGTTTTTCAGCAAGAGCTGAGTTCTTTTTGGTATCAGAAACACTTTTGATCACCTTAGCAGGGGTTAGGGTGGTTTCATTTTTTGTGTAACCTTTCAAGAATTCAGCTTTGAATGTGGATTTTGACTTTAGAATCGATTTGATGATCTTTAGACCTGAATCAGGTTCAACATCAACTAATTTCTCTATTGAAGAAAGTGAGGTGCAACAAAAACATTCATCAGCTGAGTCATATTCATTAACTGAAGATTTAGTGATAGGAACTGAAGAATCAGCTTTTTGTAATTCAGATGAAAATTTTATAGAGGTCAATTCTGTTTCACCAGAACTAAAGAGGTCTTCAGTGATTTGATTTAATCCTAAGAATTCTTCCTTTTGATTTGGAATTTGTTCACTGATACACTGATTTACTTTGTTAGAACCTTTTAGTTCTATACTAAAGTTTTCCTTCTCTTTGAAAGTCTCAGTGTTAACATGTTGCATGGTAATAAAATCATGTTTTGCTTGTTTTAATACCAAACGTTGTTCTTTGCATGTGTTCAGTTCTTGAATAAGATCTTTATGTTCTAACAAAAGATTATTTTTTTGTTCTTCAACATAGTTTAAATCAATACACAAATAATTAATAAAAGATGTTCTTTCATCATTATCTTCCATATCAAGAAGAGTGTGTACCTTTCCCATAGAGATCTTCACCCATTCACCATTTTTGGCACTTTCTCTGTCCATGACCCTACTTTATTTCACATCAGATAGGCCCTCATGATATAGTATCAGGTCATCCCAGATAGATTTAGTTGTTTCACAGTTGATGATAGAATTCATTTGGTCATCAGAAAGGACAGACATGATAAGACTTTTGAGTTGGTGATCTAAGTTAGCAGCTTTTCTCTCATCAACTCACCATTGTCCTTCTTGTTTCCTTTGACCATCCATCATATGGACATATGGACCATTAAGAAGAATATTTTTAAACTGAGGTTCAATACCATTGATATGTCATATAAATCTCTTCTTTCAATTGGTGACATTTTCCACATCTAGTTTAGAAGCAGCATTTAACTGACTACCCCTATATTCAAGAGTTTGTGGTACTTCTGCTGCCATTAGTAATGGATCTTGATTTTAAAAATCTTATGAGTAGTTGAAATTTTTTTTGAAAGGATTTTATAAATCACACTGCTCTGATACCACTTGTTGGTCCCTTTGAACGTGTTATTCGGTTTATCAAATTTAAACTAAACACATTCAATGGCAACAAAGTGAGTTTTAAACAGATATAAGTAAACAATATTAAGAACATGTTTAAAACACACAGAAGTACTTTTCAACATATAGGTTTTTATTTAAATTAAATAAAGAATCTATGACACACCTTTCCTGCGGAATGGCAAGGTGGTTGAATGACAATCGGGGTTTGATCTCATTCTAACTTAAACTCTAACCAATGCTAGAGTTCAAGAAAATAAACTATTCGACTGGAATTGAAGCTCTAGCTTCTCCAGTTTCTTTTCAGTTTGTTTGAGAGATAAATGCTCTTCAATGTATTTTACATTTAAGTGGAAAAGTTAGCATTTACTCTCTATGTTCCTTTCCTTTTATAGGCAAAGGAATCTGAGATTTATAAGTTATCCTAACATATATGGCACGCACTAAATGAGTGGTTCAGCTGTCATTTAGTACACCCATGCTTTATGGTGTCAGGTACATTCTTTAAGGAATAAAGAAAATTCTATACCAACTTTAGAAATATTTTATTCCCAAGTAGATTGCTTTATTTTTTTGATATAAAGCAATCTTTTTCCCGCCTTATAAATCTTTTAGAAGTGAAAACACTTTGTTTGTGTCTTCTAAGAAGGAGATCGACATCGTTCAGCTTGAAATTGTCAATCAAGCTGAACTGAAGCTCTTGCAAAGTTCTAGTCTTTAGTTTCTGTATCGCTGCATAAACTGAAGTGAAGATGATCTTGATCTTCTAAGTACCTGAAGAACTGACACTAAAGAAACTTCAGTGGTGTACGCTGAAGTAGTCTTCAGTGACTCAAACTGAAGTTATCTTCAGTGGCTTAAGCTAAAACTCTCTTTAGCGACTTAAGCTGAAGGTAACTTCAGCTTCGCATACTTAGGTGATTTTATGTTTACATCTAATGAGAGACTGAAGGGCTCAGGAACTGACCCCAACAAAAAGAAATCAATAATGAGATTAAAAGTATTTTAATATTTCATGTGGAATCGTAGAGGGGGTGAATACGTTTCTATTAAAACTTAAAACTTTCGTATCAAACAACCAATCAAGTATGACATAATATGAAGGGTGTCCATAATAGTTCTACTACAATAAATATACTAAAGAGCATAAACCAAAGCATATCATCATAACACAATATATAACATAAACAGAAACGCAATGCAAATATAAATAAAAAGTGATAAGTAAAAAAATCACAAACCGGACACGATGATTTATTCTGGTTCGGCTACGAAGCTCCTCTTCGCTTTACTCCACCTCCGAGTACCCACCTCGAGAGTTCCTTCACTAGATCAACAAGCTCCTTTTAGGCGGAGAAAACCGTACAACGTCGCTTACACATTATCTGGTACTAAGCTAAATACCGAGTCATACTTCGAGGTAGAACCAACTTAACTTCGCTTACACTTTTTCAGGTACAAAGCTAAATACCGAGTCCTTCTTTGGGTACAACTAAACCCGTTATGTTTTATGGACCAACATAACAAACCTTGTGTTTTATAGCCTAAACACATAAACCAACTAATATCTAGTTTGTTGTATAATGAATGATACACAAAGGTGTATAATGATGATCCAAGGCATAAGTGTCAATTAAATGTAAAAGCTTAATCTAAACATCAAGATCACTAAGCATGATGTTGTTGATGAAGATGACAAGTCTCTTTGCTTATTATGATAGATCTTCATATATGTGGTAGTGGTGGATGAGGATGGCAAGATATCCAAGCTTGCTTGAATAGATGATCATGTAGAAACATGCTTGCAATAAATGAAAGTTAAAAGCATTATGATCAAGGGTTAGTGAGGTTTTAAAGACATGATTAATTACGTTTTTGCATAGTAAAACCTTGATTATAATGATCCTTAAATGTGTGAAAATATGTGGGAGAATGTGTGAAAATATGTGAGAAAAAATAAGCAAACCTCAAGAACCCTAACAATAAGAAAGAGTGAAAGAAGGCTAACCATAAGAACACTAAGAATGTCAGGAGTCAAAGAAGAGAGATGAAACAGCTTATTCCCAACATCCATTAGCTGAAATTGAAGCTTATTATTATTATTGGCTCAATAAGACAACATTTTGGCTTTTTGAAAAGCTGACAACAAATGATGATACTTTTTAGTAGACTCATGCACTCTACTTTTTAAAGGGGGTGTTTGGTATACTTTCATTTAAACCCATAAAAACCCATCTACCCAACAAAGGTCTTTACTATATTATATATGACACGTGTAAAGCGAGTGTTTGTAGTTAACGTAACACTCTTTTAACAAAGGTCACTACACACTATGTACATATTATAATACCAAAAAAAATTAAAAAACAAAAATAAACCAACACTCCGTTGGTAGAACAACGAGTTCCCCCAACGAGCCCCAACCAAGGCACCCGACGGTGCAGTATTGTGACCCCAATGAAGGCCACGTCGGTCTAACGTGCATGAAGGCGTTACTGCACCAAATGTTCTAAGAAGTAGTATTTGATTTAATAAATTATGTAATATTTTTTAAGGTTGCAAAAATCGCGAATCGCTAGCTGGGCGGTCGACCATCCTGTAGCTTGTAATCAGTCTAGGCGGGATTAATCGGTGATTAATCGGATTGCCATTTTTGGCATATTTTTGGTATTTCCGACGAGTTTTGTGTATTTTCTGCAAGATTTCCTTAATAACCAATTTATAATAGATATAAACAACTACCATAAGTGATTAAACATGTTTACATTGGGGTTTTTTTTGTATTTTAAGCAAGATTTGAATGTTTCCAGCAAGTTTGACCACCACTGACTGTCTTCGACTGCCGTGAACCATTGTTGACTAATTGTTTGACCGATTAATCGTCCACGAAAAGGTTGGTGACCCTGTAGCGCCTAACCGATGATTAATCGGCCTTGTAGGCCTTGTTTTGCAACACTGATATATTTTTTAAATCGTTTATAAGTTATGTCAATCAAACAAAACTTATATTTTAAGTAAAACAAATATAGTCTCCTATAATCTTGTGTGTCATGTACTCGTTATGTTATTTGAAGATTTTGGTCGAAGCTCTAAGCTAAGAATGACATAAAAATATATAGGATCAAACTTTTGTATATTTCAAGTTTTGACTTGTTTATACATTATACATTTTCTTTCTGGGTATTTCTGGTCTTTTAGCAGAGTAATTCACGAGATTTAAATACATCGTGACTAGGGGTTGAATCGGGTTTTGAGTTTTTAAGAAGTCACCCGCAACCCGATCCGATTAAGAATCGAGTTATCGGGTTCTGATGGAAATCGGGTATGTTGCTTTACTAGTTTTCTTAAATTCTAACTTTGTCAACTTGAGCTCATTTATCTCGCGTAATAATGAACCAGTGTTAAAAAAAATTGTTACTGCGACTATATGATTTCAAGATTGGTAACACAAAGAAAACAAAAATGATGTCACCTAATAATATAAAGGTTCGTTTGGTTTGTAGATAGATTTAGGATTAAGATTTGTATTTGAATTTAAATTTGAATTTGAATTTGAAATCAGAGAGGAAAAAAAATATTTTAGATTAAAATATAATTAAATTTATAATTTATATTTCCGTGTTAGGATAAAAAAAAGTAAAAATGAAGGCAAATACTGCATGATTATTAATCATACTAGAAACACGACTTGATTATTAAGTAAGCTAGAACTTTAATTTTAACTTAAACTTGCATAACTCATCCAACCTATTTTATGACTCGTGTATAAATGAAGGCAAATACTAAAAATGTTACTAGGAAACTTTTATTCTCTAGAAAATAAAATATTCTCCGTTTAAATAAGGGAGGTGATTATTTTAGGATTATTTAAAGTTAAGTTTTCTTTCCTGCGCATGCATTATGTTTGCGGTTATGAGAATATATTGGTATGTATTTACTTTGTGGTTTATTTAGATTGCAGAATTTTATTCAAAATTTTGAGAAACTTAGTTAAAAGGAAATCTAATATTCAACAAGACTCTAATACAGATTTAGGGCGGAATTTTGAGAAACTCAGTTAATTTTTTTTGAGAAACTTGTATGTTTTAACTTTTAAAATTGTCCAAATTTTTATAGTTGCCTACTTTTAGTATAATTTTCTATTTATTTAATTTGGTAAAATACTGTAGATTTTTAGATTTTTATATTAATGTAATCTTTAAAATTGATAAATTTATGATGATGTGAAATGCACTGAACTAACTGTGTAAAGTTCAATGCATTGTGAGTTTGTATAAAACAATAAGTTGTTAATGTGGGAGTGATGTGGCAATGTATTAAACTCAGTATTACACCCTTCATTGGAGATGCCTTTATCTTTATCTTTTCATATTCAACTTTTAAAAGCATTATTTTGGCGCCTAAACTTTTCCATGCACAAACCTTATAAACAGACGTCACTTCTCACATTCATTTCATTCATTCGCATCTTTTTCATAACAAAAAAACAAAACCTTTTACCTCGAGGCATGAATCAAATGCTTTCTTCTTTATTAATTGTAGATCAAAGTAGTATTTCAATGTGGCAACTTTAACATTTGCTTTTTGCATTTATACAGATGCAACTCAAACAATTAATGTCTCGACTATTGTAGCAATAATTTGGCAATGCGAAGATGAATATGAACGAAGAAATCAAGGTAAAGTTATGTTGCAACATCTCACGTTGGATTTATTTTTATTAATAGGTGACACTCCTTTCTAAAATTTCCCTTTTGTTTGAGATATATATTTATTCGTATGAAGGCGTAATGTTGTTTTCAGTCTTTTAACAGTAACATGAAGTCAAGGTGAAACTTGATACTCAATCGAAGAAAAGGAAAAGGGAAGCAAACTTCGCGACATGGAAATAGAAGGGTGATATTGAAATCGAAAAGTTTGGTTGATGAGAACATTTTCGATGATGATATTTTAGATGATGTTTTGTCAATGTCCAATATCAAGAGAAAGAAAGGAAACCAAGTTTTCGTGTTTAGCCGTAATAAAATTTACCGTTTGATCGGCGAAGATGATGAAAAGAAGATGATATTTTCAGTTGGTATGCAATAAACCAGTATTGATGGCATTTTCTTATAAACTCTTTGTTAGATTCTACACATCTATAACTGTGATTAAAGTGTCTATGTATTAATAACTGCCATTTTTAGAGAATGGTGTCATCCATATGCATGGACATAAATTTATGATTAATACATACATAAGGCTGTCAAGATCGCGATCCCACTCCCACCTGGGTCGTTTTTGTCTTGCCAAGATCCGAGATGTAGATTGGATAGAGTCGTAAAATCCTCACATTTTTCATGTTATGTAGCATACGTAATTATTATAAACGAGTCAAACTATTATTTTTTACTCATCATCAAAGTAACAATTCTTTATAATATCCTCTGGAAAATGTCAAGGTCAAATTCAAATACCAAAGTGAAACTAAAACACAAAAAAGTCAAGTTTTCAATCGTACATCTCGAATTTTAGTGGAATAATATTACTTAAATGCGTAATAAACGTTCTTAAACAAGTACCTTCACTAGTATCACTACAATTAAGTTATCTAAATTAAAACTTAAAGGTTAATAGTTAAAACTATGAAAAGGTAAAAGAAAAAACAACAATTACCTGTAAGAATTTTTTTGCTTAAGGTAACTAGAACGTGAGAAGAAGAACCTAATTTGTTTCATGTAATTTCAATTTGAGGAAAGTAGATAATTAGGTTTATTGATTAGAAAATATAGGAATGAAATGTCAATACTTGTTACTGAGATCAGCGGACTCGTATTGTTTTTTTAGGCCCTAAAAAAAGTAATGGGCTAGTAAGTATGTAAGTGAATAAGTTACTAACTTGGTAATTTGGTAAACTCGTATCGACACGCGATCCTACGATCTTACGCGCGAGTTTACGATCCTGCTTGCGATCCTACCTCTGATGCGATCTTACACCGTTCCTACACGATTTTATCAGGTGGACACGTAAGATCGTACGATCTTACGTGTAAACTCGCGAGTTTGAGAGCATTTGATACATCCATTAATATACAGATACATGTATATATGAAAACATGAATGCATATGTGTGTATAAATAACAAGCTTGAAGTGGGACGAATATATCAGTACCAAAAGTTGCACACCAATTTTTAGTGTCTACTATTGAATAAAAAATATGATTCACCGTCAAAATGACCACTTTCATTTTTACCATGTGAGTTGATTAACTTGGGGTGATAAAGTTGTCTATGAAGTTTGATAAATAATTCATGTATTGTTTATAGTATAATGTGTTACTGAAATTATATCAGTAATATATCAGATATAATAAATTTCATGTATTGTTTATATACCGGTTATAGTAGAATTCATGTATTGTTTATATATGAGTTATAGTAGCATGTGTTATTGTAGTTATGTATACACCTTAATTTATATTTAATGTGTTCTTTATCTTAAAAAGAATGGATTTTTCTTAAAAAGATACTTCGTTTCCGGTTATGTTGATTCGTGTGTGTGTTTAGTAATTTTTTTATAAAATATATTCACAACAAGTTTATAAATTTTCTTTTTTAACTTATTGAATCTTTATACCCGGGCAACGCACGGGTATTGTAGTATTTAGAATGTTCCAGGATTATATTTTTTATTCACATGAGATTTGTTCAGATTTAATGACTTTTTTATATTCTTTTTGATATGTCATATACACATTGGTAAAATTACTTTAGTTTTCAGGAATGGTATAATGCACAAGCAACAGTATCCTAAGAGTTCATTAGTATGAACCATGCTTATCAAATGATTGCGTCATTTCAGCTTATTAATATATTTTTTTAACTTTTAGATGTTATAACAATTTCTAATTTATAAATAACCGTCTGCCTGTGCAACGCACGGGTATTGTTCTTGTTTGAGTTGTTACTAAGGTATGTTGATATTTAAGGATATTTTTTCAATATAGACATGTTTATGTATATTAAAACTACTGTTTTGCTAGCATGTGTTTAGTGATGACATGGTGTATCTATATATTTTTTTATATCAGTAACGTATTTAATGAACATTAATTATAACTAAAAATTATTTTAATTATACGCATTTTATAACGTAATTAGCTTGAACATTTTTTTATATGTACTTTAACATATGTTCAGTGGACACGTATTAACAAAAACTTGTTGGGTATTTTCTTAGTCCATTAGGATTAAGACCTAATACATTGGGGCCCATCTTTGGTCCATTTAGTCCTTATTTAAGGCATCCTTATGCTCATTATAAAGTGTGAAAAACAAGAGAGAAGAGAGTAAGAAAAGAAAAAAAAAGATTTTCGGAGTTCTTATCACCCAAAACCCAGCAGCAGTGTTTCGTCGATCCCCGAAGTTTGCACCGTCGGATCGTCACGATTTTTGGACTGAAGCTTCCTTGCATATAAAGGAAGGTTTTGACTGTTGGGATCTTGATTTTGAAGCCTGGAAGTTCTGTTTCTTACCCGGGCAGATTGCAAGTTGTTTGGTGATATTCTTCCTTTCTTGTTCTTTGTTTGTTGCCATATATCTTGATATTGATTCCAAGATTATGATGATTGTTGTATGCCTCTAGTGTTATCTAGAGAAGACTTTGTGTACCTCTCTTGCTTGATAGTGGATTTAAGCGGCACTAGGTGTCCCGTGGTTTTTACCCACTTTGGGGTTTTCCACGCTAAAAGCTTGGTGTTCTTGGTGTGTGTTTGATTATCTTTAATACCTGCTGATTTGGTTGATTTGATATTGTTTGGGGGCTGGTTAGAGTTGCTTTTAGTTTGCCTTATTTGTTTACTTCCTCATAGGTTCATACGGGTTTGGGTAAGTGCTGTCAAACGAAGGTTTTGCTTCCGCATTTGTGTTTATACCGTTGTGACCCATTGCACTTTACCCGTCAAATTGGTATCAGAGCTGTAGGCTCTTGGTTGGGGACTTACCTGTTTGAACGATGGAAGCTAATACAAGTAGGATGGTTAATTTGAATGGTTCTAATTATCATGTTTGGAAAGGGAAGATGGAAGATCTCCTTTATGTGAAAGACTACTACTTGCCTGTTTTTAGTACTGAGAAACCTGAGAACAAAACAGATGCAGAATGGACTATTTTGCATAGACAGGTTTGTGGTTATATTAGGCAGTGGGTTGATGATAATGTTTTGAACCATATTTGTGAGGAGACGCATGCTCGTACTCTTTGGAACAAACTTGAACAGTTATATGCTTGAAAAACTGGAAACAACAAGTTGTTCTTAATCAAGCAAATGATGAGATTAAAGTATACTGATGGATCCCCTGTTACCGATCACTTAAATGTGTTTTAGGGTATTATAAATCTGCAGGTATGGGTAACAAGTTTGAAGATGAGATTCAAGGCTTGTGGCTTCTTGGTACTTTACCGGATACTTGGGAAACTTTTAGGACATCCTTGTCCAACTCTACACCAGATGGTGTTATCACCATGGAATTGGCTAAAGGTAGTATTTTGAATGAAGAGATGAGAAGAAAGTCACAAGGTTCCTCTTCACATTCATATGTCTTGGTCACAGAAAGGCAGGGGAGAAGTAAAAGTAGAGGCCCGAGTAACAGAGGTAATCATCGTAGCAGTTCTAGCAAAGGAAAATTTGCTGATGTTGAATGTTATCACTGCCACAAGAAAGGACACACAATGAAGTTTTGCAGACAGTTGAAAAAGGAGAACAAGAAGAAAAACTACAATAATCAGAAGAACAAGCACAAGAAAGATGATGATGGTGATGACAGTACTGAAGTAAATACCACCACAGATGAGTTCTTTGTTTGTTCAGATTATGATATGGTTAACCTTGCTCATGATGATTCGAGTTGGATTCTTGATAGTGGTGCTACGTGTCATGTTGCAACACGAAAAGAATATTTTTCATCTTACACACCAGGTGATTTCGGTGTTGTTAGGATGGGTAATACTGGGCTATCTAGGATTGCTGGTATTGGAGATATTTGTTTGAAGTTTGACACAGGGATGGAATTGGTTTTGCATAATGTGAAACATGTCCCGGATATGAGACTCAATATTATCTCAACAGGTCTTCTTGATGAAGATGGTTACCACAACAGTTCTGGTAATGGCTTGTGGAAAGTGACTCTCGGATCATTGATTGTTGCAAGAGGGAAAAGGGAATCCAAGTTATACATGACACATCCGAAGATCTCCAAGAGCATTGTCAATGCTATAGACAATGATGATATGACCGAGTTATGGCATAAGAGACTTGGTCACATGAGTGAAAAAGGGATGTCTATTCTTTCTAAGAAGAATGTGTTATCCGGTGTGCATGATATTAACCTGAAGAAGTGCTCTCACTGTTTGGCAGGAAAGCAGACTAGACGTGCTTTTAAGAGTCGTCCTTCTTTTAGGACGGAGAACATACTTGATCTGGTACATTCCGATGTTTGTGGTCCCATGAAGACTAAGACACTTGGTGGGTGTTCGTATTTTGTCACTTTCATCGATGATCATTCAAGGAAGGTTTGGGTATACACCTTGAAGACTAAAGATCAAGTATTGGATGTGTTTAAGCAGTTTCATGCTTTAGTTGAGAGGCAGACAGGGAAGAAACTTAAATGTATTCGAAGTGATAATGGAGGTGAATACATTGGCCCCTTTGACGCGTATTGTAGAGAGCATGGAATTCAGCATCAAAAGACTCCACCGAAGACACCGCAATTGAATGGCTTGGCAGAGCGGATGAATAGAACCTTGGTTGAGAGAGTCAGATGTTTGCTTTCACATGCAGGGTTGCCTGCTTCTTTTTGGGGTGAGGCTTTGAATACGGCGGTACATGTTATTAATTTAACCCCTTGTGTTCCTTTGCGTTTTGATGTTCCTGACAGGGTTTGGAGCGGCAAAGATGTTTCATACCATCATTTACGAGTCTTTGGATGTAAGGCATCTGTGCATATTCCCAAAGATGAAAGATCAAAGCTTGATGTGAAGAATAAGCCATGTGTGTTCCTCGGGTATGGTCAAGATGAACTTGGGTACAGGTTGTATGACCCAGTACAAAAGAAACTTGTTCGCAGCCGAGATGTAGAGTTTGACGAAGATCAAACTTTGAAAGATGTTGAGAAGACTGAGAAGGAGACAATTCCTCAACATAATGATGATCCTATTGACTTAGATCCGGTTCCTCCAAAACATTTTGATGCACAGTTTGGAGATGATATTCAGAATGATGAAGAACAAAATGATGAAGAACATGGTGCTGATGATGTTGATGCTCAAGAGCAACCAAACCTAGATGAAGACGTTCATCCTGAGTTGCCAGTGCCTATGCCACCATTTGTTCCGCTTAGGCGGTCCACTAGAGATCATCATCCTTCCACACGCTATTCTGCAAATGAGTATGTTTTACTCACTGATGGGGGAGAGCCCGAGTGTTATGCAGAAGCTATGGAAGATGAACACAAGAAAGAATGGTTTGATGCCATGCAAGATGAGATGAAATCCTTGTATGAGAACAATACCTTTGAGTTGACGAAGTTGCCTAAGGGCAAGAGAGCTTTGAAAAACAAATGGGTTTACAAATTGAAGACTGAAGAGTATACTCCTAGACCGAGGTACAAGGCCAGATTGGTGGTTAAAGGTTTCAGTCAGAAGAAAGGTATTGATTTTGATGAGATTTTCTCTCCAGTCGTGAAGATGGGATCTATTCGAGTTGTTCTTGGTTTGGCGGCTAGCCTCGATCTTGAGGTGGAGCAAATGGATGTCAAGACAGCTTTCCTTCATGGTGATCTGGATAAAGAAATCTATATGGAACAACCTGAAGGGTTTCAGGTTAAGGGGAAGGAAGACTACGTGTGTAGACTTCAGAAGAGTTTGTATGGGTTGAAGCAAGCACCGAGACAGTGGTACAAGAAGTTTGAGTCGGTTATAGGGAAGCAAGGCTTCCGAAAGACTTTTTCTGATCATTGTGTTTTCTTTCAGAGGTTTGGTGATGATGACTTCATCATCTTATTGCTATATGTTGATGATATGCTGATTGTTGGCAAGAACATTGGAAGAATTGCCCAATTGAAGCAAGATTTGAGCAAATCCTTTGCTATGAAAGACTTGGGGCCAGCAAAACAAATCCTTGGCATTCGGATTTTCCGCGATAGAGGTGCCAAGAAGTTGCATATATCACAAGAGCAATACATTGAGAAGGTGATGCGCATGTGTGTGTATTTGTATCTTACAACTTGTATGTGTTTTGGATATAAGACTTGTATGTAAAATGGGTCAAAACGGGTGTTTGGTAAACCTCGTGAAATATATGTTATAGGTCATTTAGACCATGAATACTTATTAAAATAAAGTTATATGTTATGTTAATGAGTTCTGGAAGTCTTTGTCAAGTATCAAGTTCAGGAAGTTGTGTTTTGGGTCAAAATGGGGTTTTTCGCACATATTTCTGCTGGTTCTGTGTCTGTAAATTCAATACGGCATATCCACCAATTGATGGATTATGGCGGTATTGATGGTGTGGAAACCGTAAAGGGGGTGAATACGTTTTCTTTAAAAAAAAATTAAAATGCTCTTGTATTCAATACCCGATCACGTTTAACGCAATATGCGAGAAGTGGTCGGAGAAGTGTCGATAATAGGTTTTACAACAACTAGCACATATCTTAATAATATAAACTCAACCACAATATTAACTACAAAGTAGTGCACAACATTAACTAACAATATATACAC
This sequence comes from Tanacetum coccineum, assembly GCA_026074375.1. NCBI lineage: Eukaryota > Viridiplantae > Streptophyta > Magnoliopsida > Asterales > Asteraceae > Tanacetum > Tanacetum coccineum. The sequence goes on along the minus strand of BQNB010011267.1, from coordinate 57,641 downwards.
AACCATTCACACAATCATAAGCACAATGCAAGTATAAAAGTAAAGCGGTAAATGTAAAGAAATAAGTAATGCGAAAGGTAAAAATATGCAAACCGACACGGTGATTTATAGTGGTTCGGTTACGAAGCTCCTCTTCGCCCTACTCCACTCCCCAAGTATCCAACTCGAGAGTTAATTCACTAATCAACAAGCTCCCTTTCGGCGGAGAAAACCTTATACCAATACTTACATTATTTTTCGACACTAAGCTAGATGTCGAGTTCTTCTTCCGGTACAACCAAACCCGTTATATTTTATGGCCCAACATAACAATCCTTGTGTGTTATGGCCTAAACACATAAACCGTGCCGCTTACATTATTTTCTGATACTAAGCTAGATGTCGAGTCCTAATCTTTAGCTAGAACCAATCTACCACTTCACCAATGTATTTTAAGGCCTAAAATACTAACCAACCCATAATCAACCCATCTAAATATATACATCATTTGGATCTACACACTAATAAAGATTGGAAGACATGGACTCTATCTATATGTAACAAATGTTACAAATGAACTAACTAGACTACATAACTTCGGATCTTGAAGATGACCGAATTCTTCTCTTGCACTTGAGGAAAGGAGGAAAGGATAGAAGATTTGATCACATTTAAACAAGATTAACCAAGTTGAATGATCAAAGATTTAAAGAGATTTAGTGAGATCTAGAGAGAGAAAGAACTGAAAGAAAATCATGCAAAAGGGTTGTGAAAATAGTTAGAGGTGACCCACTATTTATAGGAGCTGAAAAACAGCCTGTCAGGAAACGGCGGTCCTAGATATATTAGGGGGCCGCCGGTAATTAAGGGGGCCGCTGGCCTATTTAAGGGACCGCCCTGACAGACGCTCCTGTTTTTGTCTTTTTGTGGTTAAGGTGAAATCTGGTGAAAGTGACACTTGTTTTAGGGGGGAAATGACCAGATTTTGAAATTCAAAATAATTACCAAATAAAATATTTCCTTATAATTCAAAAATAGTTTGTCTAAATAATTTTTGAGAAATAGTTTTGTTATATTTATAAAAATATAAAGTTTAAGACAAAAACTTATTTCTTTGATCATCCTATAAGTTTAATGTTGTTTGTACATACCTTATGTGATTTACGTCAGGTGCAAACAAATGTCGGTGTTGATGTAGACTTGAGACGTCGAGAGATGTGGATGCAAGTATGCATTGATAATTTGTGATTACGAGTAACTTGCGCATTTTACGTTACGTGTTACAGGTTACATGTTTGTCATCACCAAAACATAAAGAGATCATATAGATTAAATATCGTAATATTTGAACTAACAATCTCTCCTTTTTTGATGATGACAAACTATGTAAACTATAACACATAGTAAGGTTTAAAAGTTACTCATTTACACTCCCTTCTCTCCCTTTTGTCGAAGAAAAAAGGTATTATGTGGATATGAGAAGAAGATATGAGAAGATGGTATGTGCTCCGGGTATATACGTTTGAGGAACGAGAAGAAGATAGGTGCTCCGAGTATATAGGTTTGAGGAGAGGATATGAAAAATAAAGGTGCAGGTGATTGTGTGTTTCTTGGATAGTTTAGAAAAGGTCATGAGAGGTGAGAAGTAGGCAAGACAAGAGGGTAGGTACTTCAAGTGTATAGGTTAAAGGAATGAGGAAAAGGTGGGTGATCGAAGTATATTGGTTGGAGGAATAAGAATACAACATGAGAAATAAGGTTGAGGTGGTTTTGTGTTTCTTGGATAATTTAGACGAGGTTATGAGAAATGAGTTTAAGATGGTACGGTAATGAACAGTATATTACACAAGAAGCGTCACGAAACGCTAATCAAGTGTTCAGACAAAAGTAGTGAATTAAGTCTTGAAACTGGTGATTGTGCGCACGAGACATAGGGTCCAGTATTCAATTTCATAAGAAGGAATAACATATATGAAGAAAGGACAGTATGGCTACAGTTTGTTGAGTTCTTTTATTATCAAAGGATGCAGTGCTTCTTATTTTGTATATTAAGTTCTATGTGACTTATAGTTTCTTATGTTTATTAGCAGATTTTGAATTTTGATTCATTTGTGTACATGGTTGAAAGTAGAAAGGAAATGAATTTCCGTCTTGAAGATTATGAACTGTTCAATTGGTAATCGGGATTTTTTCTACATCCCTATGCGTTAAATTAGTACCCATGACCAACCCACCTACGATGACGTAAGGTGCTACATTTGCTCAGAACTAAATATGTTTTATGCCATTTATTGTTTGATTCGACAAGTTAATAGATTATTATACACATTTTCCTGCTTTTATTTTTTAAACTTTTGAGGGTGTTTGGATGCTTATAACATTTAGTAGATAAGCAGCTTAAATATAAGCATTTTGAGGAATCTGATAGTAACGAGAACATATAGTCTAGGCATAGAAACAAGCAATATTGGCTAGAGTGTTGTACCTCGGGTAGGGCGTAGGTAGGTAAGCAATGAAACAATAAATTTAGGCTATCGTCTGAGCATAGAAAGAAGTAAGTGTGGCCGTCTACACTCACCACCTAACGTACCTCTGCTCTGACAGGATTGGGTATTGTTGTTGTTGGTGTGTTTGGATTTGCATATTTTGTTTAAAAGGAAATAATATAGGAATAAATAAATATTATGTAGAAAATTTTTCAATCAAATGCATTTATAAAATGTTTAAGGTCATCTTTGAAAGTAAAAAAATAGATTATAAATTTACCTCGTATAATACATGGAAATATAGTATACGTTCATACCATCCTTTTTTAACGTAACGAATAAAATTTAAAGTAGATGACCGGAGTGGGTCGGAATACTAACCAGGAATTTACGGGGTGTGACACAATCCCCTTACCCTATAAGAATCACATACCAAACTAGAAATATGCATATTTGACCCAAGATAAGAAGATAATTAGAACTGTATAAGTTGTTTCGTTGTTAAAAAATGCCTATCTGCTTAAAAATAAGCAATTTTAAACACTCTTAATGGGTTTAAGGTCTGTTAATGGTGGTTGTTTTCTTTAATGTTAAAATGAGGAAAGTGTCACCCAAAACTAAAACACTGAAGAGTCTAACGCATAAGAGGCAAATTCGTGATGCAAATAAGTATTTGAAGTCGGGTGCTCTTTCTTAGCTTCGCAATAGTAAAGAGTCAACATCAGGTCGGGATCGAAATAGTAAGGCATCAATATCGTAATAGTAAGGCGTTAACATCATGTCCAGGATCGAAGTTTAAGTCATGTATTAACCTTGGGAAGAAAGGCTCACCTCTTGATATATCAATAATTTGGTATATAAATGTCGTTAATTATTAGGTAATATATATTTTACAAGCGTGGTATCATTATCCATTAGATCCCAACTACTTTGGCATCAGAAGCTAAAAGGACCACCGGCTTTAGTTTATCTACCTATTTTACAATCTTCACGTTTTTTTGCATATTTCTAAATAAAAATACATTTAGTCATTGTCACAAGAGATGGAACAAAAGATCTATCACTGTTGTATAGATTTTCATCTTTACTTCTATTGTACTATCATTTTATTAAGATAGTTTTCATTGAAAAATAATTGTGATATGAAATATGGGACGACATAATTTTATGAGGACATTTGACTGTTTGTTGATATTGATTTGTTTATGGCGACTTAATTCTGATCGCTCACTAAGGAATAGGAGGCAATAATAGAACGAACATCATAGAGTATATTAACGTCCATCAACATTGGTGATGTCTGGGAAAGTAATTTCTCTATACGACATGCATATGGATGGAGGATTATAAGATGCTTAGCCGAGCATGACAAAATTATTACAGCAAACATCAAAGCTTGGGGTAAATACTAAGGGTAGATACCGTATCGATCCATTTATAAGTTACTAGGTAAAAGTTGTATAAAGATAGGTGCTTTTGATTACTATGAAGATATAACTTTTGGTGTGTAAAATTTACGTTATTAAAGGATTCAAACAGTCTTTGTGTGTACACATTACCATCTCCAACATCAACAACAAACATAATTTGCATTTGTACAGGGCACTTACTATCTTAACATACATATTTGGAACATTTTCTCATACCCATCATAGTAGCTAATTCTAATAGTTTCATTAATCAAAGAGTTTATATAAGATGATCACTGAGACCCTATAATGTATTGAGGTATCTTCCAAAATCCAATGTTTATAAAATGATAAGCAACTCTTAATACTTAAAAAGCTTAAACAAAAAAAAGCCCGCCGCGGCGAAGCGCGACCACAACTAGCTTAGTTTTTGTATATTTTCTTAAAAATTCTTTTTGGTTTGTGGTCGGTTATTAATATTAAGTTATATTGAAAATGTTTTTAGATATAGTCGTCAATCGATTGTAAAGGTATTGCTACTAAACAAATAAAAACTTAGCATGCGACGTATGTATTAGTGAAAAGAAAATTATACCACAACCTATTAGTAAACACCGATTTGGTCTGGCTAGACCCGAACCAATCCAATCAGTTAGCGAGTTATAATCACAGTTTGAACAACCCTTTTGTCAATAATTTTAACCCTTTATGCTAAACGCCAAATTTCAAAAAAAATTATACAATACGTGTGCAATGCACGGGTCTGAACGACTCATATTAATGAATAACTCAAGTGTTTGGAGTCATCGCGAGGCTTTTGTGACTCTAAATACAACATATGTATGCATATTATACATAAATAATTACTTTTTAAGATTTGCACGCTTATACACACAAAAGACACATACGATGAAATTCAAATATGTGTGAACATACGTGACACACAAATATGAAACTCAAATATGTAAAGAAATATAGGACACGTACGTATGAAATCTAAATATGTATGGATGCACACATATGAAATACATTAGTGCGAACAATCTATATATACAACGATACATATATGATGCATATATATGCATAGACTTATTGTAAGGTTGCTAAACACAATTGGTCCCTTGAGACGCATAATTCTTTTTTCTTCTAAAATTGTAGCCTCTACGCCGTAGAGAGCAACATGTCTCTATTCCTTAGAGACTAAGATGTCTTTACGCCGTAGGCGCCTCAAAGATGCATTTTCCCATTTACCATAAACCAACTTGCAACACACTTTAAACTCAAAACAAACACTTAAAACCTGAACATGAAACTGATATAACTTATATAAGTTCTAGAAATAGTATCATAACATGTTTTCATACAATTTTGACCCATTCAACCCAAAAGTAGGTAAGTTATACCCATTTCCAAACACCCAAATTGTTGCACATCATCTACAAAACCAACATTTACACATTACATTTCTCAAAACTTTAACACAACTTCACAAGCACATATCAACTATTGGTGCTTTCGCGAGCACATATGAACTATGAGTGATTTCACGAGCACATATTAACTATGAGTGCTTTCACAAGCTCATATTAACTATTGGTGTTTTCACGAGCATGTATAAACTATGGGTGCTCTCCCAAACAATGAACCTTGTTTGCAGTACTTATTGGAATATGCACTTATCATAGTAAATATTTATACGGCCAGAGATACGTGAGCCTATAGGATCACACATGTATACACCGAGATACTACTTATTTAATGTAATTAATTATATTGATATTCATTTTACGATATAACTTAACGGTCGTTAATTAGTCTGTTTGATGATTAATTAAATTAAGACTATTTAATTAATGTGTAATGGACACATTAATAATCTAAGTCCAAAACCAACATGGATTTCCCATGTGGGTTGTATTGTTCGACCGACCAAGACAAAGAAAAGAAAAGAAAAGAAAAGGGTTTACTTGTCCCAAAGCAATTGTATTAGGATTATGGTTAGTCTTAACTCACCTTATATATATAAGGCCTTTGGAAACACATTGGAAATCTTTTCTTCTCCCTTTTATCTTCTTAAACCGATCGGCAAACACCCCTATCCCTTAGGGTTTTGTCGATCTCAAGTAAACAACAAGAACACGCGTTTTGATTGTTTGATTATGACAAGGACTGGCATTCGGGTAGTGTTGTTAACGTGTAGTGTGGACTAATACCATAAAGGATACTTACTTTAGTCTCTATTAGTGTTTTGTGGGTTTTTGATTAAGAACATAAGGGTTCTTTAAGCTCCGTTGATCAGTCGATTCGTTACAAGAAGTAAGTTTGTGATGTATGATGTATGTGTTACATACGAATGCAGACTAAAAACGCTTGTTTGTGATGTATTTTATGTCCTAAAAACGTGTCTTGAGAACCCTAGTTTTGGTAATTTATGTATTTTATGCGGGTGATTTTTTACGTGTTTGAAATCTCTCGTTTGCATGACTTATTTGTTTATTACTTGCGTTTAATTGAATCCATGACAAACACATGCATATTTTCCATGGAAAATAAGTCATATCTATCCACGTGATGGTATTTATGAAATTAATATGCATGATCTTGTTCCAAATGTTAGTTTTATTTATAATGTTAGCAATAAATGAGCCAGTCATAACTTGGACTCTACTTATCTTTGGCATTGTCGTCTTGGACATATAAACAAAAAACTTATTAAGAAGCTGCAACAAGATGGGCTCCAAAAACCAACTAACGACGAGTCTTTTTATAAATGTGTATCTTATATATCTGGTAAGACGGCACGTAAGCCTTTCCTTTATAAACCAGAAAGAGCTAAAGATCTACTAGGATTAATACATACTAATGTATGTGGCCCTTTTAAAACCATGTCAAGAGAAGGAGCTTTATGGTTATGTTTACTTGATTAAACATAAACATGAAGTGTTTCAAATATTTAATGCTTTTTAAAATGAAGTAGAAAATCATCTCAGGAAGACTATAAAAGCTCTTCGATCTGATTGAGGAAGCGAGTATATGAGTCATAAGTTTTTATATCATTTGAAGAGTCATGGGACTATCTCTCAACACACTCCTCCTTACACACCACAACATAATGAGGTATCTGAAAGGAGAAATTAAACTTTGCTTGACATGGTTTGATCAATGATGAATCTAACAACTCTACCAATTTCCTTATAGGGATATGCTTTAGTGTCTACTACATGCATACTTAACATGATTCCAACTAAAAAGTTTGATAAGATACCATATGAATCATGGCATGGGAAAGCTCCCAATTTTTCTTACTTAAAGGTCTGGGGTTGTGAGACACTCATGAAACGAAACACGCCAAACAAACTTAAATCTAGATCTATTAAGTGTATTTGTGTAGGATACCTAAAGAAAATGATAGGTTACTATTTCTACTACTCACACGAGAACAAGATATTTGTTTCTCAATATGCTGAGTTTTTTAAAGTAGCCGCATCTCACAATAGGCAAGTGGAAGTAACGTAGACATTGAAGTAATTCAAGATATAGATACACAACCTTATAAAAATACCAGCAAACATCACAATGAGGTTGAACATGAAAATGTCAAACCTTAAAGTATTTCACAATATAACTTAACGATTGTTAATTAATCCGATTGATGAATAATTAACTTAAGACTATTTACATAATGTGTAATTGACACATTAATAATCTAAGTCAAAAACCAGCATAGATTGCCCATGTGGGTTGTATGGTTCGACTGGGCAAGGCAAAGAAAAGGAAAGAAAAGGGTTTACACGGTCCCAAAGCAATTATATTAGGATTAGGGTTGGGCTTAACTCATCCTATATATACAAGGCCTTGGAAACACATTGGGGATATTTTCTTCTCTCTTTTCTCTCCTTAAACTTATCGTCAAACACACCTATCCCTTAGGGTTTTGTCGATCTCAAGTAAACAACAAGAACACGCATTTTGATTGTTTGATCGTAACAAGAACTAGCATTCGGGTAGGGTTGTTAACATGTAGTGTGGACTAATACCATAGAGGATACTTACTTTAGTATCTATTAGTGTTTCATGGGTTTTTGATTAAGAAAATAAGGGTTCTTTAAGCTCTGTTGATCACTCGATTCATTACAAGAGGTAAGTAACGTTTATATGTTTTATGTTAACCTATGTGTTCATACAAGATCCCTTTGAGATAATATTCCGCTGCGTACTCATGTAAATATAAGTGTTTTATATGTTAAATTCCAACAATACTAATCATAACTATTGTAAATATTACCACATAGGTCAATATGAACTATAATAGTCATAACAACATAAGTCAACATGACCATTAAACATAAACCAATGTTATAAATAGCGTGAGACATGGCATGGCGGAATGACCAAGCCTCACGTCTTAGTGGCTATGGCGAAGCTTTTGAGTTTTTAAGGCATGGCTTAAAGCGACACAAAATTTGAAAATATTTATATATTTATACCATATTTCATATATATTGAGTTTATAAGCGTTGCACATAATGAACAAAGTTAAGAAACTATCCTTAGATGTAATATTCTTAATGTTTAATTTTTTTTATCAGAATTCAAACCAAAAAACCCGCCACACCTCACGCCTTAGCGTGCCTCATCTCACGCCATGCTTAGAGTCGACGCCTTGGTCTATTTCGTAACGTGGATGCCACGTCTCACGCCTTAGCGCCGCCGTAGCACGCCTTTTAGAAAACTAACATAAACTTTGGAATACATTTACGTAGATATCATAGGCATGAAAAATGGACGATTGAACATCTGATACTTACTCTTTACCTATATTTCGTTACTCACCTTAGAGTAGGCTTAACAGTTTCCAAAATTGGATGAGTTATTCCTTGCACCTAAAATCATAACATATACATGAATCTTGATTCATAACATGAAACCCTCATTTCTAAGGCTTGAGTTTGACATAACATCAACAAAATAAGTGTTTGGCATAACACTTGCTCTAATAAAAACATCTCTTTTGTGGAATCACAATTCATTAAGATTATCCTTTGAAACATGAATTTTCACTCTCTTTGATTCTAAGACCATTTCAATAACTAATGAATTCATAAACTATCATAATTCACCAATAAAATCATCATAAACAATTCTATAATCTCCTATAATGACATTTAACCAAAACCCCATATGATATCAAGCCAAAACATGAATAAGAGGTTTTCAAGAATTCTTACATTGATATAGCTTGTTATGATACTAAATTCCAACCCTTTCCACACTTATATCTCTATTCCAAGCACTGAAATCCTCCTTGAATAACTTAGTTTAGAGTAAATTACATAAATAGTCCTTATCATTTGGCTAAAATTGTATCTATCATCCCTGATAGTTTAAAGTTGCTTTCTTAGTCCTTATCCTTGAAAAGAATAACACCGGTAGTCCTCTACTGTAACACCAGTAGTCCTTGTGGTTTGGTGAAAATTGCATCTACCGTCCCTGATATTTTAAGGTGAAGGACTATCGTTGTTATTCTTTGCAAAGATAAGGACCAAGAATGCAACTTTAAACTATCAAGGACGATAGATGCAAATTTTACAAAACCACAAGGACCACTTATGTAATTTACTCCTTAGTTTATGATGAAATGGTAGAAACCTCAAGAACACCAAACACACGCTAGGATACTATTTTATGAGGGAAAATACTTCACTTGGGGGATTTTCTTATTCATACTCGAGGGCATATTTTTCCTTTCAATTAACTTTTCACACTTGGCACAGTTAGTCCTTTTTAATCATTCTATTGCATAAAAGGTCCTTACTCTGTCAAATCATATTTCATTCATGATCCTTGATGTGTCATTGTGTGTAGGTAATTTATTAGAGTATTCAAGTTTTAAATTTATATTTTACCGACTTTACCTAAAACAATACTTTAACGGGCAGTGTACCCGATCAGATGGAGTTTCGTGGTAAGTAGGGTGTCGATCACTAAGAGCGAGAACTAATCTTTTATTTTATCAATGTTTTGGTTAACTAAACTAACTTAATATGTTAATTCTATTCTATGTTAAACCTATGTTAATCCTAATTTTAACGGATAAGGCAGGGGGTTTAGCCTGAGAGACTGGCACAGGTTTGTGGTAACTTAGATCAACTTAAGACATAATAACACACGCAAGCAGACAGACAAAAGATAGAAGAGCGGTCTAGCCAAATATAAGAAAACTGTATTAACCATGATTAATCCAATTAGAACGTTGGTTTGTTTATTTAGTGCAATGAATACTTATCTCGAGGCGGCATATCATTCTTAAGACTTAGGCGTTACTTCTTCCTAAGACCTAGACACGTAGAATTCTGTCACAATTAAACGCATCCGCATAAAGCATCCTATTTGCTGATTATAATCTATCTTAGGGCTATCTTAGGGGTTAAAGCAATGGTGATCTTGTTAAACCCTAGCTCATAGAGACTTTACCCACTTACTGCTTAATGGAAATTTATATACTAGTAGTCCACTGGCCAAGTCTTTACCAATTGATTAAGAACGTACTCGTTGATCCCAAGGGTCACCTGTCAGTCCAACTAAGCTCACTAATCTAAAGACAAAGATAGGTCATTATTTGTGATCCTATTGGTCTAGATATATAAATCACTATATGGAGAGCCATACCGGCATCTAGCAAACGTGGTCAGTATCACTAGATCTAGTTGAATGATAGATCGCATACAAAAGCATGTAAGCAAGTATAAATTGATAAACATAAATAAGTAATCAACGATAAATTAAGCATTCGAGATAAACAAACCAAACATTCAAATCTTCATAATAATGGCTAATACCTAATGGTATTAGCCCTCAAACATCATAATCAATACAAGAGTAATAATCCAACCAAGGTAAACTAACCGAGTTAAACGAATGATACTAAAAATTGAATGATTACAAGAGTATATGAGATTACAAGGTGTTTCCTATTGAATTAATAGCTTTGCTTGACCTCTTCTGCTCTTCTTGTCTTCTAAAAATCTACTTTTGTGGTTAAGGTATCGAAAATATTATCAATCACACTGAAAACCCGTTTTTAGGTTTTCTATTTATAATGTCTGGAATTTGGTCGATACGGCGTATCGAGATAGATGGATACGACGTATCAGGGTTTCTTGGAGTAGGGACCACGTTCGATATCTTCCAGAATTTTTTATTACTTTATATTGAATACGACATATAAAAGTCTCCTGGATATGGCGTATTGGACTTTATATCTTCGTGGTTTCTTGTGAAGTGCAAGCACGGATACGCCGTATCTTCCTTGATGGATACGGCATATAAGATGTCAGAACAGTAATATTCAAATGTCTTCGTTTAAGCTCCAAAATGCGTGCCTTTTTGCTAATCTTCACTAAGTACTCCATAATTACTGCAATTCTTAAATACAAACAATTAAGTAACAATTATTGCAATAATTATACAAAATGGGTTATTTACATGGGATAAATGATGTTATAAAAGTGACATTATTTGTTATCATCAAATATCCCCCCCCCCCCCACTTGAATCCTACTTGTCCTCAAGTAGCCTTTAAAAGTTTATATTCTATCATAGGCTTGGCAAGGATACACATCTCCACCACTAGAGCTAAGGAGTAACAAGTTTATAAAGGCAAATTGGGTTTTTATTTTGAAGGCTTAGGGTTGATCATTCTAACAATCTTTCACCCAAAGTACCACACCAACAAGGCAGCTGAATCACACATACATGGTTGTAATGACAGAATAGACATGTGTGTTTGATCACATCCTTATTCGAGTTTAACCAGGGTTAGGATGAAGAATGATATAGGTATGGATCCCTCTAATTTCACCAAAAAGTAATTTAAACCAAATAAGGCAACTGAATCATGCTACATGGCCGTAACAGACAGAGTAGACATACATGCCTCGATCACATCCTCATTCGAGTAAAACCTAAGGTTAATCATTAAGAAAGGTAAATAAATTGTTGTTAAATAAAAATTCACGAAACAAATTAGACTAAGTCCAAACAAATAAGGTACAAGTTGCTATATACTTTTTTCCTGACCGTTACCATGATAAAGACACAACTATATATATAAACGTCTTGATCATAGATCAAAAACAACAACCTAAGTTGGCGTTCCCGTAACAGTCAACTCCCAATCATCCCATACTTTACATACTTTTACAAAGACAAGTGGCAATATCTACTACTTTATACAAAATTTACATCGTTGATTTATAACCACGTATCAACGAATAATCGATCCTTCAAATAATTCCATGGGTTTAAGCTTTAACGAATTGACTGTCTTCAAACATTCCTCCTCTTTTTTGTTGCAATTTTCTAATTTTTTCGATGTTTTTACATACTATACTATGAATCTCGATGTAATTTCACCTTTTTCACGATCATAATAACTCTGGATAATTTCTTCCATGATTCTTCATTCTTTGGACGTACCAATAATTGTGATGGTAATAAATATACATGAGTTTTTGACTACTTTTTACATTCCCAACCATACCAGAGATATAAAATGACACAAGACACAGGAAATACATACTTTACACTTTAAGCAACTAGCAACTGATAAATGGACTTAATCTAACAGGTAGGCTAAGGTGTAAAGGTGTAACGAAACAAATAGTTGGTGTTATCCTAAAGGATTGACTCTACTAGATTTTCTAGGGGTATCTTACTCTTAAAATAAGAGTAAACAAAGGGTTTATACGGGGGTTAACTAACCAGTGTAGTTAGTTAATAAAACAACATATAAAGGCTTTTTGGGTGTAATCCTAGAAATTTACCAATTTAAACAAGTTACTCCATCTAAATCCATAGTACTCATTATTGTGGTCTCGAATAGATATACCAAGCCAAGTTCTAAAGTCTACAACATCACCATCACACTCATATTTTTATGGGATTTGGGTAAACATTTGGAAACGGATAAGGCTGAATCCTCACAATATCTAATAAGGGTTATGTGTGCAAGTTATGTAACTAGTAATTTCACAAAAGTATGCTTGAATTTTTTTTAGATTTGAGCATAATTTAAGCATTTTAATGTGAAAAATAGGACAAGTAACGTTCTAATTCCCACCCCCACTTAAATTATACAACATCCTCGTTGTATAGATAAAACATTAAAAACGAAAAATTAAAAGAATTAGAACGAGAAACTTTGCTGATGTTTTGCTCGGTAGATTCTCCAAGTTGAGTTTATGAGCAAGAATGTGTGTTGTAAATGCGTCTGGATTCTAGCATGACTACAACACACATAGGATTCTAGATGATCGATAATTCACCAACTTTGTTGATTTCTTTTCCAGCGAGGTCCTGTGCAAAATATAGGAAAAACATGCAAGATCCTATCTCGCGTATCCTACGGTTAATTAAAAAATAAAAAAACAATAAACTGTACAAGCAGTCAATACGCCGTATCCAAAAACTAGGATACGCCGTATAGAAAGACCTGTAAAAAGTATCAATACGAGTTAGTCTGCCAAATACGCCGTATCATGTGCATGAATACGCCGTATAGACAGATCTAATGATAAAGTTTTAAATGCAAAAAAATAATGGACTGATAATGTCCAGACATTCAATACGTCATATGGTATGGAGTAGATATGCCGTATTGATGTTTGGGAAGACAAACTCGATAAAAATAAATAAAAACTGTATGGGTTATCTCTTGCAAAGCACTTTTCTTTTAGCTAGTATTTAAGTTAGACTTTTTCTTTAGCTTCCTTCACTCGGCTCTTGTTACCATCCACCCTTCGTCTATGCTATGAAAGATTTCTTGGTATGCCCGGCATGCATCTTCATTGGTTATTATTAAATCATCGTATTCACATTCCTTTATAGCCACATACTCTTCATCTTGTCTAAATGAATACTTGATCATTTCAAATCTTCTAATCTTGCAAACCAGTGTTTCTTGGTAAGGGTTATCAAATAATTTGCATCTTTCTTCGTTTTCATGCTCTTCTTTATTCTCTCTTTCTTCATGATCATGGATGGTATTCTCATAGCTGTCCCATCTTTTCCAACATTCATTATGTGATTCATCATCTTCGTCCATTATTCCTTCCATGATGGCTTTATTTTTTAAAGATTCGTCTTTAAGTTTACCATCCTCCAATGCTTCATACCTGATGAGGTGTCATTTTATACACTATTTCGGGGTTATTTAACCCCCTAAATCATGTAAATATGCCTATGTTATGTGCTTAATCATTTGTTTTCAGGTTTTTAGCACTTGGATGGCATTTTAAGGAAATATACGTGACTTGGGCTCATTTGGAGAAGAAACGGACAAGACTACGGATCTACACCAAATCTCTTGAAGAATTATGCATACAGCGCGTGGAGACGGCGTCGCAGGTAAAGCGACACCGTCATAATCTATCTGGTGACAGCGTCAGGAAATGACGACGGCGTCAGGACGTGGCCGACTTAAAGAGGATCTAGAATCATCTACGTAGCAACGGCGTCAAGAAATCAAAGCGATGTTGTCGCAGCAATATTCCTATATATATTAAACCAAAATTAGTGTTTTAAGTGTGTAACTTTGTATAACTTTAGGGAGATGAACCCTAGTCGTTCTAGCAGCTTTTTAGGTCGTTTTTAGGGCCTCAAAACCCTATTGTAACTACCTTCAATCCATGTTTTAATCAAGTAAGATTGTTTATCATTAATCATTCAATATGTCTATGTGTTGTTTGATTGATTTATGTTCTTGCTTTATCTTTAACATGCTAGGCTAAACCCTCCTTTGTATTTACTTATGATTGCATGAAACTTAGGTTGTAGATCCTTTTGATGTTGCTTCTTGTTGATGGATGTGCGCGTTAGGCTCTAGAAAACTAGCCATAAGATATTAAATTGGCATAGACGTCTAGGGAAACGCGAGTGTGTAGAAAGGATACCATCGGTAACAGTCTTCATACTACCTTACCCCTAATATGGTTGATCCCTCTTAAGATATTTCACATGCATTTAATATACTCTTAGGGGCCTTGTAATAGTCTTCATACTACCTTACTTGTGCGTTGCCCTAACGGAATATTAAATAGACGACGGGTTCGTGTAATCCGTTCATGACCTAGGAAATACTTACACAGATCATCACAAGTGTGACAAGGCAACATATCTAGGAGAAGCAATCTGAGGAGTAGTGCATGATTAGGTAAATACATCTTTTTATCATAAAGTTATCACCAGTAGTTTAGATTATATTTAGTTTAATTATTAGTAAAACAAACCAACCTCTCAAACCATTAATTTATTTGCTTTCTATAAAATATAAAAATACAAAAAGAATCTTCTCTTAACCCCTTAGAATTCCGTTAGACCGTGTTTGAGCCATCCTAACTTATTCCCCTAGAGAACGATAACAACCCCCGAGTCTTGCCTATACTAAACCGTAACGATTAGGTACACTGCCTAAGGGATTGTAAAGCTTCCTGTGAAGTCTTCACAACCTCCACATCAAGTTATTGGCACCGTTGCCAGGGAATAGTTAGGTTTTGATCATTGTTTAACTTAGTTCTACTCGCTTGATTCCTATCAAGTAAGAGTGTTAATTCCATTACATTAGCTTTATTGTAGTCTATCTTTTCTTTGTGTTATTTATTTCATAATCCATTCTCGTCAACCACTATGGGAGACGCGAATCCTATCCGTACTCTTTAAGATTACTCCAAACCTAGCCACGAGGGCTATAGGAATACCATGGAGCTCCTCATAGGGAACAATGTGGTACCTCTTTGATCCGACACCATCCGGTTGGTGTAAAACGGATGCTCATTCCACGGACTTCGGTCTGAGGATCCAAACCAACACCTTAAGGATTTCTTAAAACTTATGGACTCACTTGACCTTGACGGTGAAAACATGGAAAAAATGCGCCTGTGTTTATTTCAATTTTCCCTTCGCGATCAAGCTAGGAACTGGCTTGAACGTCTTCCAGAAGGATCTATCACTACATGGTAGGATCTTACTACTCGTTTCCTTGCTCAATTCTTTACACCAAGAAGGACTGCAAAACTCCGCACGATATCCTGATGTTCCAACAACATCAAGGAGAATCTCTCTCAGAAGCATGGACTCTTTTTAAGGACTTACTCCAAAAAGTCCCTCATCATGGCATCGATCGTTGGCTTCAAATTCAAAAATTTTATGATCATGTCTCCTTTCATCTTAAGTATGAGATTGACCGCGCCGTCGACGGTAAATCATTGAGAACCTCGCCCTTTATGACCATGAAGGCTAGAATGACTCAAGAGAATTCGTCAAACTGGTCAAGGCTATCTCTATACCTCTAAGCACCTCAAAAACACCTGACCGAAGACTTCTTGAGCTCAAAGACCAGATTAATTTCTTAATAAAAGGGTCGCGATCGACACTGAGACCTAGCTCAACGCACATCCCTTAAGCTTATGCTGAAGCAGTTTATTCAAACTCCCACCCGCAAAACCAAAATGAGCCACCAATGTAGAACCCTTTCACTTTTCATGAATGTACCAGTCCAAACCCTCAGCCCCACGTGTTAGGAACCACTTTCAAGGCTCGAGTACGAGACTACATGGCAGCGCACACCGAAAGGATGGAAAGATTTGAGAATGCCATATTCAAACAGTGAAAGGAGATCAACGATAGGATGGCTTAAATGTTTGGACTTTTTAAGGAACTCACAACCAGTAGGGCTCCCAAAAAAGTGTTGATCAAAGAAGAGGCTAAATCCATCGTTACTAAAAACCTAAATTCTATATCTCTTGCCAGAAGAGAAGAAGAGAGGAATGACAATGATGATATGGCAGCCGACGGCGGCATTAACGGGATGGATACAGAGATAACAGTAAAGGAAGCTGAAAATGAAACAAAAAACAAACCAATCAAAAGAGCTGAAAGAGAAGAAAATGGGAAGGCATCCCGCTCTCAGCCTGTAGGGTATTACCTAAAACATAGGATCAATGAAAAATTAATCGAGGGACTTGTTGATAATCATAGGTTCAATGACTCCCTGTTAGGAATCCAGGTTGGAAAAGTAAAAGGAAAGACCTATAATTTGTTACCTAGGGGGCCTGTTTATGAAGCAATCCTTAGAAAAAAGATAACAAGGAAGGAGGACATTAGAGGAAATTTTGAAATACCTTGTAACATAGGAGGCCTGAAATGCATGAACGCCCTAGTAGACCAAGGATCCGACGTAAACGGCATGCCCCTCTCTACCAACATGAAACTAACCGACGAAAGGCCTGTTGAGACAAACATTAGACTTTCCCTAGCTAGCCATTCATATATCTATCCTTTAGGAATAGCAAAGGACGTGTTAGTAGATGTTGTTGGGTACGTGTACCCTGTAGACTTCTTGATTTTAGACATAAAGGAAGATGAAAAAAGGCCCTTTATCTTAGGAACACCATTCCTGATGACGGCTAAAGCCGTGATTAAGTTCGATAAGGGCACCGTAACTCTAAGATCTTGAAAGCGTAAGATAAGTTTCCATATATTACCTGAACCCCTCTGTAAGGTTGAGAAAGGAATTAAGAACGATGTAGAGCCTATAGCCCCCACTATGACTATGAATAGGCTAGTCTTAGAATGGGAGGAAAGGATAAGACTTCACCAGGAAAAGGAGATGAAATTCAACCAATGGAGGAGCAAAAACTTTTACAATAAGCATCCCGTTCTCATCAAAGTAGAAGGAGAAATAAACGAAGGAGAAGTCACGTAAAGACGTGTGACTTTGAGTCTAGCCACAAGACTCATAAATAAAGAAAAGCGCTTCTTGGGAGGCAACCCAATGTTTATTTTTCCCGCATACTAGGAGTGTCGTGTGTTTTAATTATTTTCATTTATTATTTTATGTTTGAGTTCATTACTTTGTAATCATGCTTTGTTTTGTTTGTAACTTCGTCTTATTTACAATCAAATGTATTTTGCAACAAAATAAGTGTAGGGGAAAATATCCAGTTTCTAAGCACCAATTCAAACATAATAAATAATTTCTTTAGATTAATCCGCGTCAGTTTCAAGTTATATGATTGTATTGACTAATCCCAGGTTTCATGCAGCAATTTCATACAGGAAAAAACTTATATAATCGAGTGCAAGAAGTTTTTCAAAAAACGAAAAAGAAATCCTCCACAGTGCCTGGAGAACGCATCGGGATTAAACCCGATGCGCGCGTCCCAGCAATGTGAATTCAAAATTTTCAAAATTTTTGAAAAATAGAATGTGCAATATTTAAAATTTGTAATTCTTTTATAAACCTGCATAAACCTATGATTACATCATTACTCTCATTCTATCTTTACTGCTTTTATAGAGTCAAACCCTAAATTCTCGTTGTATATATATATATATATATATCTCGCCGATTTTATGCTTGGTGTAGTTGTCTTTGTCTTTGATTACATGTTATATTTGATGAGAAGAAGCTTTGAAGTTCTTAGGAAGTTTCATTGGATGATTCTTGAAGGACGATTTAACCAGTTATCGCATGTTTCTTCTTCATTATTGAGCAAACCAATGGAGTACTAGCTTCTTTTACTTGTTTTCTTTTCCCTTTATTCGTTTTTACAGGTACTTCTATAGAACATTGGAGACAATGTTCAACTTAAGTATAAGGAGGGGGAAATAAGCCTTAGAAACTATTCCTTCATTTGCCATTTGCTTGTTCCTTAAAAATGATTGGTGATATATCAAAACATAGCAAAAAAGGTAATTTTGACCCAAATTTAAGTTTTTTTATGACACATACCGACGAAAACCAAGTATTAATAGCATCTCATGGATAGGAATGTGTATGACTAGCACAAAAACCCTCAAAATTCACCCAAAAAATGTGAGATTCGCCTTTAGATCTTTAGGAATTTGGGTATCCATTTTTGATACCCAAGATAGTTTATACCTTTAGCTTTCTCGAGTTAAGGTTCGAATGCAGTCATATGTGTCTATTCCATCGTTACGGATGTGTACGTATGGTCTTTGTCGCCTTTTCTGGAGCATTGGTATCAGTATTAAATTATATGAGTGTACCGGCAGTATATTAAATTCTAGAACTTGTTTTTGTGATGCATCTCGAGATCGCATAGTAAGTATTAGGATTTGCTAAAAAAAGAGGCACTAGGATTAACCCATGTTTTAAACCTGTAATTGTTATTATGGTCACATCGACTATATAACTATCCTATACCCTTGATATGCACTCATTTTTAGTGCAGGATACCCCTAGTACAACCCTCTGAGCCTATCCTTTTTCATGGTTCTCGTAATTTTTTAGTTAAGGCAGACTTTTAATGAAGAGTATTGTCACCCTTGAACCAATCGTTACACCCAAATCACCTTAGTCTGCCTTGTATGTACTCGCTTTTAGTACGTTATTGTTTTAACCCAAGTTAATTATTAAGTACACTGTTGCTAAGTCCTTATCCTTGTAAATACTGTATTGGGACGATTAGGATTCATGGTAGTATTCATCTTATGAAGAATTGGGGAAGAAGTAATTTATTACCCTCAATAAGCTCCATGTTATTTTGATCCACCTCAAATCGAGTCATTAGTTAGATTGTAAATATCGAGTATGTAAAAGTTCAAGTGTAGGAGTGTATCTATAAGCCCCCCGTGATGTATTATATGTTTAAGCAATGGCAGGGCAAAAGTGTATGAAAAAAATGTATATATAAAAAAAAGAGTGAAAAAAATGTACGGGCTGCCATTTGCTTATGTTATGTTTATCATAGAGTCAAGAAAAGAAAAAAGACTTATCAGTGTGAACTATCGATCTCCTACACACCCTTAGACAAGTCCAATAGGACGAACTTAATACAGGCTGACATAAACAACACTCACTCACATACGGCCAAGATCTCTACACTGAGTACTGGACCTATATCTTACAGATTATGGATAGATCCTCTAGTCTCACACTCAATCTCGAGTGAGTCTCCCCAGCGTACTAATCGCGCTTCTAGAGCAACCCTCACACCGGAAACTGCGTTCTCTTTCCCTCGACGACAAACGCGATAAGCAATAGTTCAGCCACTAAACCTACTAACTCCCCAACGCGCCTCAAAATTAGCGCCGCGAGCACAAAGTCCACACGCTCACAGAATTCGAGACAACACAAGATCACACTATGTCAACTCCTGCAACGTCACGCACATCCGCAGTCCTATCCACCCGATCCATCCCTCTACTGTGAGCACCATCGTAACAGCGTCGCGCGATTCATTCCCGCATTACCCACACAATTTAAAAGACACGCTCCTAGCAAAGAGTATCGTATTCGGCACGATCGCTTACACCAGACTAGAGAGCATCTTTGTTTCTTTTTGCTCCTTGACATATACGGCGTGAGATGCGTGTTTGAATCCTATTCCGGAGAAGCGCTTACAGTGGTGGCGCGCATCTTATAGATTGTGTCGTACATGGCACAACGGTAGCTATTGCTAATGATCATATGCGACACACAGATCACTCTCTTAGACACTGCGAATCCATATAACCCCATGCCTCTAATTTGGTGAAAAGAACCCACGATCGACAGTGTCTCCCAGACAGAATAG
This sequence comes from Tanacetum coccineum, assembly GCA_026074375.1. Lineage (NCBI taxonomy): Eukaryota > Viridiplantae > Streptophyta > Magnoliopsida > Asterales > Asteraceae > Tanacetum > Tanacetum coccineum. Next base: position 37,169 of record BQNB010011267.1, on the reverse strand, counting down.
ACCACACAGTTGGCACACACAACTCTGCGCATAGATATACTCCCCTATAGCTAGGCAAGTAATAACAACAACACTCACACCAGACGATCAGTCTCCATACAGTCGCGCTTAATATCAAAGAGCCATATATCTACAGTAAGAAAGGGAGACATCATGAGAATCTCTCGAGTGATATATAGAACAAGGATTTATCCCTCTACAAGAATAGCTTTTCTTAAATCTCATGACACATAGGTTTACTCCAACAATACTCATAGGAGCTACTTGACATCAAGACAAACTGTGATGCGATGATTAAACGCTCAAGGCGTGGATGTCCGTATAGACTATCCAACTGACCTTAACAAAGCTTGTTCCTACTAACTTCATATTTCTACTCGAAGGACGAGATAGACTGGAACGATAACACTATCCTCTACATGAACTATAGATGAAAGCACAAGGTCAAGATTAGCGAGGAATCTGATGTGATGTCATCATCACTCTACGTAGGTGCATCCACCAACATCTCATGTGGTGTGTCCTCATTGTAGAACGACGTGCGATCCTAAGAACTAAATTGCGACACGACTCACGCTACAGTCTACAATAGAGTGCCCCAGTGCGAAGAGATATCTTACAATATCGTATGACGTTTTGAGGCCAGCTTTATCTGACAACACATAGACAATCAATACATCTAACAGTCGGCACAATTCTGAGAGAGATATAGTACGTGCTCCGTGAGATTCTAGGTGGGTGCAAGTGCGACACTAATAATAGTGACGCATTCTTGTAACGCGACTTGTTCAGCAAATATGTTCTGTTCAAGAGAGTAACATCACAAAGAGAACACAGACAAGAAACGTGACAAGACATATAAGATAGTCGCACCGAATTCAGCGCGGTCAGTTCAACATCTCTGCACAGAGGATCACTGGCGAAAATTTTCATGTCTTATACAACAACGCGTGGACGGTTTACAACGATTTTAGGAGCGCTCATGCGGGGTCGAACAGCTCAATGTGATTATGACAAGTACGTATTAGATGTGACGCTGTAACACGATCAGACACATTACTCTAAGGTCAAAATGTATCATAGTTCTAACATTTATGATGGATTAATTATGAAGGATAACGAGATAGTTGGTTTGTTGGAAATGGAGTGTTTTGGTTGTGTGAAGGGGTTGGTGCGTCTTACGGGGGAAACAGGATGAAAACAATATCAGACGGCGCGAGTGCGAGTATAGTGAAAGACAAAGGGTTTCTCAAACAGATTGCATAATTGTCCTGTTGATGAAAAGTTGGCGCAGTAAAGCGATACAAGTCTAGAGTACGATCTTATTGGAGTTGAGACTAGCTTTAACACGAGTTAGAGAGTCGGCAAAAAGGGATGTGGTCATGCTATTAGGAAATAGATTCTCAGTTCAAGATACGCAAGCGTAATTGGCCTTGTTTGTTCTTGTGCGAGTATAGGGTATTAAGTCTGTAACCTGGGTGATTGGTGACGAAGAGGTAAGTTAGGATAACGTCTGATTAGAGATCTATCAGTAGTACTACACAATGTTAGTGTCCAGTGGAGAGTGTGGATTTTTATCCAGAGAGGTATTATTAAGTTGAGGTTGCACTTAGAGTATATGTTATAGATACGGGTTTTATTGGAGTGTCATAACACGTGATAGTCGTGGCAGGGGCAACGAAGTCTTGTTAGTTGACTCTTATGTTGTGACATTGTCTACGTGTAAGTGAAATCACATTGTGTTGGGATTGTCATCATGTGCATGAAGAAAATCAGAACATTTAGAGGGCAATCACAATTGAGTGTAGAGCGCGTGTGGTCAGTATCTATAGGACTATTATATCAAACTACAGGTGTTTACACACTGCAGGCACGTACTGACTCAGTGGGTTTATTTTACCAACTTACACATTAGTCAGTCATTCATATGGGTTATTATTACAAGATCTAGTTAGGTTATTCACTATGTGTAGCGAGGAATTATAGAGGAGGATCTAGGGGAAGACTATCATGTCACAGACACGTAATCTACAAGTAGTATCATGTACATAGTGCGAGTGGTAGTCAGCAATTCACACTTATACACACATGATTGGTATTCTAGACAGAGACACATTGATTAAACACAAGTGGAGATATCGATTTATAGTGTCTAGTGTTACAGCGACGAGAATATATACTGTGTTTTAGTAGAACACACAATGGGAGCAATGATACTGAGAGACAGGACACATGGACAAAGCATCTTCAACTTAGAGGGACTATATAGGGTTGGTCAAGCGATACACATGTATATGAGATTGGGAGTTCTGTAAAATGAACATAGGAGATTCAGTCGGGAGTGTTATCAGTGTGAACGTCTTCTGAGAGAGGATAGTACAAACTAATTGGATAGACTTATGGGAGGAGGAGTTCAATTGTATTAAGTGATTGAGACTTGGAGAGTGTATGTGTGTAGACATGAGTCAGTCTAGGTATGTCGAATAAATGAAGGGATGACGTACGGACGTGTTTTGGGATTGAGATGTGTGTTAGGACTTAACTTGATTTGTTCTTGCACATTGTAAATATAAGAGCGAGAGGTTATCTAATATACGTGACCGATAGTTTATAGACTAGAGCAGACGTGTGTGCATACTAGAGAGTGATTAGGTACATGAGAGTGTGTGTCTATTATATTTTTCATAGAGTGGTACACAATATCGGTTAGATTTTATGTAGACACAGTCGTTCTATACAGTATTTCGGTGCACAACTAGAGATTCAATTCTGATCTAATGACATTAAGGGGCGTGACGGTATTGTACAGTTAGCGTTATAAGATTTGGGAAAAACAAGGATGACAGGTATTCTTTTGACATAAATGGGGGTGAGCTTATGTAGTGTGATGATGTGGTAATTACGACAGGGGTTGTAAAAGTGATGATACTTACTGGATTTGACATTTTGAGGTCACTAAGTACAACTTACACTGTGTATATTTTGTGGAAAGGAGTAGAGTAGAGCGCGGATGCGTAGTCATGAGTTACATTACTCAGAGGATGCTATGTCACATGCTAGTTGTGAGGATGGTAAAGACAGTCAGCAGGTACACATGATGATTGAACAATTCTATAGGTACATGGGGTAGACACATGACAAGAGGACAGTCACAATTGTATTAGTTGTGAGAGTTCTAGCTGAGACACTTTGACAGAGTTGGTGGTTGTGTATTGAGGATTGGTTCTCATCTCTTGGATCATGAGTGTATAGTGACTATTGTCTCTATTGTTGTTTACTATGTTTGTTGTGGTATGTGTTCTTATGAAGTATGATATGTGTTTGATTCTCTATCTACTATGGTAACAACATTAACAAATTATGTCATATTTAAATTGTTTTTTAAATTGATGCTAGTTTTTTGATTTTTGTTTATATTTTATATGAGTATCTTGTTGAGATTATTCTGTACACACACATTAGCGAAACACTGTGGGTGTTTCACATTATACAACGTTGAGTTGCATATAAGTTGTTCACTAATCGTGAGTTTGTTTTTGCATGAAGAGGCACACTTGTACAGGGACTCAATAGGTTATGTATGGAAATAAATGATAAGAGTAGAGAGAGTATGTGTTTGGTTTGATTTGGTGGGAATTGGTATGTGTAATTGAAGCGAATTAATTATTTTGGTAGTTAAAATGATTAATATAATTGAATTGAATATTGTTGGGTTGAGTATTGAGATGGGAAAGGAAAGGTGGAAGAGGGTGGTGGGTTTGGATTGTGAGGGATTGTGTATTAGGGTAGTTGGTGATGGAGTTTGAGGGAGAATATTGATATGGTTGTATGGGTTTTAGTGGGGGGGTGGGTGTGTATGTGGGGTGAATTTGGGTGGTAAGGTGTTTGTGGTGAGTATTGGGGTTTATTGGAGGGGTGTTAAAGTGATTTTGTAGGGGAAGTGTGTTTGATGGTATATTAGGGGGAGAGGGGGTTTATAAATATGTAATTGGGTGGGGTTGGTGAGAGATTTGAGTTGGTATTGGAGTTTGTTGATTTAGAGAAGGGTTTGTGATGTTTGGATGGGGGGGTGTGGTTGGGATATGGGGAAGGGGGGGATATGAGATATTATTGATTTGGGTGAATGGGGTATATAAGTAGAGAGGATTTGGTAGTTGAATTGTAATGAAGATTTAGGTGGATTAGTTGAGGTAAGAGTGGGGTTGTGAGATTAATTTGTATAGTGAGTAGTGTGTAATGGGTATTTTTGGGGTGGTTTGGAGAGTTATTGATGAATTTTATGGTGGTTTTGATTTGTGGTATTGTTTGGTGTAGTGGTAAGAGTTTGGGAGTGGTGGAGATGGGTTAATGTGTAGTAGGGTTTGAGGGAGTTAGAGATTAATAGAGTTTGTATATGTTTGAGGGTAAATTGGGGGTTGGTAAAATAGTGGGGTAGGTTGATTAGGGTTTTGGTGATGTATTGAGAGGGTATGGGTGGAGGTGGGGAAAAGATATGGTTGTGAGGATTGAGATTGTTTGGAGTGAGGGTGGGTAGGGAGATAGGGGGTTTGAGTGTTTTTGGGGGGGTTTGGTTGTATTTGGTTGGGTGTGGGGGCTTGTTGGTTGGTTTGGGAGGGGGAGTAGTTAGAAGAGTATGTTGGATAGGGTATGGAGGTGGGGTGGTGAGTGGGTGGGTGATTGTGGGGGGTATGGAGGAGGGGGAAGTAAAGGAGGGATGATAAGTTGTAAAATATGGGGTTTGGTGGTGGTTTAATTAGTTGGTAAGAGTGGTTGGTTGTGGGGGGGGATTTAATTATTATGGGGTGAATTGGTTGAAGGTGGTTTATAAGGGAGAGATTGTAGGGGGTGGTGGGGTTTGGAGATGGTAATAAAAATAGTGGGTGAGGTTGATTAGATATAGGGATAGTGGGTTATTTGTGGTGATTTTAGGGGGGTAATGATTGTATAGGGTATTTTAGGTTAGAAGATTGGAATTGTTATGGATTAAAATTATGGTTATATTTGATTTTGGGATGTATGGTTAGTTGGTTGGTATTGTTATAAAAAATTGAAAATTAGAAATGATAAAAATTTACAAACAAGTCTTTCATGCAAAGGCAACTAATTGTGCACAAACATATTGTCAACTTTTATAACTTATATTGTGTGCGTACAATCGCATAAGCCACAACTACAAACAACCCATACTATGGGCCCCAAAGGGATACCTTTTACAAAAGAACCATGAGTTTGATTAAACATAATTTGCCAACATACACAAAAACGATAAGTTTACACAAGGAAGCAAGCCTAGATGCTGTGACACCGACTTTGCTCCGACCTGCCAACTTGGTACGCAACATCTCCAGCCTCCTCAAGCTTCCCCAGAAGTTCATTATCTTTGGGTGACACAGTCGCCATGCTAACTGGTACTCCATCAGAATGGGGGATGTGCGTTGCACCAACACCGCATAATATTGCCTTGCCCTTCACCCCCTTCTTCTTCGCAAGCCTTATGGCGTGGGCCTCTAACGACTCCTTCAACGGAATCTCCTTCTCAAGTGCAAAAGGATTAAGGATGTCACGAGGACTGGCAAAGATAGGTACCTGCAGTTGCGCCACGTCCGGCTTAAGAAAGTAATCAGGCTGGGCCTCAGCGCCCTCGGTGGCATGCCTAGCCAAGGTTAACCCCGCCATTATCACATCTATGGGGTAATCCTGGTCACGCTCCAGCTGTGCAATCTGAGGCAGCTCTAACAATTTCATCGCCTCCATCGCAGCAACAAGCTCCTCATATGCATTATCATTATATCCAGGTACCTGTGCGGCAGACACTGTCAGCAACTTCTGTTCATGCAGTTCCTCCACCGCTTCCGCCTTACCACGTGCCAATGCACACTTCACCACATCCCCAAAGGACTGCTTGACCTCCTGAGATTCCAAAGCGCCCATGGCAGCAAGGCGCAGACCATGGCTTATGAGCCACCTGCGCTCAGCAATCGCGGACAACATGTGAGGGTACAGCTCCTCATCATACTCAATACTGAGTTTGCGTAACTTCTCCTCCTGCTTCTCCAACAGCTCCTCCACTCTCTGGCAAAACTCATCCAGCCCAGCAAAATGGTTGTTCTTACCCCCCTCCAAGTATTTCACTACCTAGTGACAACTTGCCTTATAATCAGCAGAATTCGCACGCTCTTGCTCTACCTTGACAAGCAGTGCCATTTTTTCCTCGGCAAGCTTTTGTGCATGAGACCTCGACGACTCTGCCTCAGCCTGCGCATCTGCCAACTGTGTCTTCAGCAGCAGAATCTCTTCATCCTTCTGTACACTCTGGCTGCGTTCACTAGAAAACCTTGCTCTCAGCTGCGCCACCAGCGCGGCTTGCTGCGCAGTGACCATATCAAACTCCTCCATAAGCTGATCCACTGGCATGCCATCAAATGCCTTGGAACCTGTCTCCCGGTCCCTCCTTGATATGTCATCAGCAGTTAAGGGACTAGTTTAGGGAGGGGATTGTCCAGCATGCGTCACCGGCCCAGAGGAATCGCTAGTAGCCTCGACACTGCGCACAAATAGCAAACAATCAACCAATAATGAGGATTCCACATTACTTTATTGCGATTGCGTACAATAAACACTACTACTGGTCGGACATAGCGGCTACATCACTGGTACCCCTTTTGCGTTTCAACCCAGAGTCAACTTCTCCGGCCTCACTTTTAGCCCCTGCGACATCAGCATCCTCTGAAGAACCAACGCTTGTTGCGTCTAGCCTGGGGGGCTCCGTAGTTGCACCTAGCACACTGCGCAGTGGTATGGGTGCTAATATGTCAGTACTCTCAACCTCTGGTTGCTCCAGCACAAGTTCCATTGTGCGCCCTGCAGTACTTTCCAGCAGTGCTTCCTCACCATCTATTAACGGACGCACCTCCTCGGTCACCAGCTTGGGCTTACTTAAATGGACCACGCTAAACAAATCCATTTCTGCGCAACACAAAACGAAAACAAACAACTAATGGTTACATACGCTTAAATAAGAAAGAGCGCTTACACTACTAAGCGAGGGAGATGGAAGGACAAGCACCCACCCTGGCCGTCATCGCCTATAAACGTCGGCACTTCCTCAGGGCTTCGGAAATAATTACGACTAATGCCCATGTCGCATAGAAAGGCCTCCGAGTATGCGTTGATCGGGATACGGTTCTTGATAAGTGCTTAATTACACATATCTTTTACCTCTAAAAACGAGCTTAAATGACCAAAAACAGACAAAAACTG
>BQNB010011267.1:0-23340 GCA_026074375.1 Tanacetum coccineum | reverse complement strand
ATACCTACGCCGTCTTATGACCCTCCATTACTTAGGAATTATCGTTGTACTTTCTCTTAAATTTCTATTATACTGTGCGGATGATTCTAAATTATCTATTGAAATTTATGTGTTGTGAAAGTTTCGTCAATTTTACTTTAATTTTCCATTTATTCATACAAACCACTCCTTAAAGCATTATAATTTTGTAAAACATTTCACTATCACATGATAAACCATATTACTATCATTGGCAAATTATTTCACTAACAATATATAAACTACTTTACAATCATTTTACCATCACCTTCTAAACTATCTCGTTATTGATTTACAAAATAATAAACTACATTGCTTTCATCATATAAACAATTATTTTGCACTATTTTGACGAAAATGAGCATCGCATCATTAGCCCTCAAATATACATAGCCTGATCACCTATGTATAATTTAGTAGTCACCATAAAAACTTTTGTCAAAAATCAATTTTCTATTTATATTCTTGAAGAGCCAAATTTTTGTATGTGTACTCATAAAACGTGTTTATTACGGGAAACTGAATTAGTAACCATAGCAACTAAGTAGACCTTTACGCCACCTTACTATATAAAGTCGACATCATCTTAGGCTAAATCCTAAGCCGAAAAGTCGAGACGCATCACTAGTCGCCCTAGGATAATTTGCCATCAAATTTTTTTGCCATTAGGGAATTTACTAAATCACCCATTCAACGTTGACACAATGCCATAGAACTTATCATTGGTAATGCCATCATAGGTATAAAATCCGTTATCACCCTGTAAGGAGAATGTTCTGACTAACGCTTTAAGCCGAAAGGAACGGATAAGACCACTAGGATTCAAACTTTAGTCATCACAATAAATTTGAAACTTGAACGTTTAAGCTGAGGCAATTAAGGAAGGATGAAAAATCTTACGTGGTATATACAAGGATTTGAAACCCGTCCCAATGAGACTCTATATTAAGAAAACAAAATTTGTTACCACGTTTTTGGAGGATTAAAAATAAGTAATCCACAACAAGTAGCCGCACCTCTTCACCAACACCATTCCGGAAGGCAACTCAAACTGAATTTCGGGATGAAATTCTTTTAACACGGGGAGACTGTAACAATTCACATTTTCACATCATTCTACGTCAATAAATATTCAACCATTTATTTTAAACTTTTACGCGTTTACTTTTAATTTTCATCGTTTAGTTAAATCACGTAAACTAAAAATCAACATTCAACGTAAACCGTCATCAAACAAATAAAAGTTACGTCAAGCAAGTGTTATATAATTATTACGAAGATAATTTTTAACTTTTCACTTTTTATTTTCATTGGTTACGTAAAACGTTTACGTTTCGCAATAAATTACATTTATGCATGCATGGAAACACCAATACCTATCTATACTTCAACAAATACCCACAATAATATCCAATACCCAAATTTTTATACAAAACTTCCTCTAGAAGCTTATCAAAACCGGCCCCCTTAATAAATTATGCAAGTACCCTAATTTTACTTATACATCTTTTAACTTCCGAATAACCAAGCTTAAACACAATACCCTTTGGTTAATAACTTCATAAATGTCTAATCCTCTTCTCCTTTTGACCAAAACCCATGTGAAATCCCCTACCAATGCACAAGTCTTTTCCTAAGTGTACTCTCTAATTAAACAAAGTGCTTATACTTTCCCAAGGCTTGACCATAAAAGCTAGATTATACTTATCATTCATTCACAAAACAAGAAACAAAATCAGAACTTCCACTAGTGCTTACTTTTGCTTATTAAACATTAACCATTAACCCTTGGATAAAACTAGCTTATTACACAACAAGTACTATGCAAACTTAAGTCTCATTCCATCACTTCTCATTAGCTAGTCATTCTTAATTTGTCTCTCCACATTAAACAAGTCTTAGATTATACTTCCCATGTGATGTAGACTCAAAAACAAGATAACAAATTGGATCTGTTGATTCTACGAATACCAGAAACAATTCTTCCAACAATCGTTGATTCGATTAAATACCGATTATTAGGGTAAAATTTCTTTGCAAACAGCGGTCAATGGTTTATTTTTATTAAAACTGATAACTCCCTGGCTAGGGTTACAACATATTGTTTAAATAGGCTCACAAAACTGAAAAGGGCCTAAAAAGACAGATGGGCCGTGAGCTAGAACAAAAACAAGTCCAATAAAAAATCAAAAAACAGAAAAATGTAAATAACTCATAGTAAATGAGGGTTTTGGGCTTCGAAAAATCCTTAACCAGCTTACAAATGGTTACTGCGGCGTCCGCCTCATTTTTCTCTTCGATTTGAGTGGTTACGGGCCTGAAACGGACTTACGGATCAAAAGTTATGGTTGTTTTACTGAAGCCCTTTTCTTCACACGATCTTGGGCTTCTAAAAACAAGTCAGCCCGTTCTTCAATACTTGGGCCTCCATCATTCCCCCCTGGGTAGACAAAATTCGTCCTCGAATTCATAGCAAGGTCATCATCAGAAGAGTCGCCATGATAAGGGATCAAGTGTTTCACATTAAAAACATCAGAACACCTAATATGGCTTGGCAATTTCAGATGGTAAGCATTAGAATTAATCTCCTCCACAATCTCCAGCGGGCCAACCTTCTTAGCAGACAACTTGTTATACTCTCCAACAGGAAAATGATCCTTAGTCAAAACAGCCCATACAAAGTCACCCTCTTCAAAATCAACATGTCTCCGCTTGTGATCCGCATCTTGTTTGTACTTGGAATTGGCACGAACCAAATTTTCATGAACAGCTTTATGAACATCATGTAACCCTACAACAAAATCCTACACTTTCTTGAGAACAAAACTAGAAACACGAGGAGTCATTAAATCCAGAGGACCACGTGGTTGAGTAGAATAAACCACCTGGAATGGACTAAACCCAGTGCTTCGATTAATAGCATAATTATGAGCAAACTCAGCTTGACACAACTTTTGATCCCATGCCTTCACATGATCACCCACCAAACACCTCAATAGATTACCAAGGGACCTGTTAACAACTTAAGTTTGCCCATCAGTTTGAGGATGATAAGCACTACTAAAATTAAGTTGAGTATTCACCATCTTCCACAAACTAAGCCAAAAATGACTCAGAAACCTAGTGTCTCGATCAGAAACAATAGAGGAAGGTAAACCATGTAAACGGTATACATCCCTAAAGAACAGCTGAGCCACATTAACTGCATCTGTTGTCTTCTTACAAGGGATAAAGTGCACCATTTTAGAGAAACGATCAACAACAACGAATATTGAATCATTACCCCCTTTGAGTACGAGGTATCCCCAACACAAAATCCATGCTAATATCAACCCATGGCTGCAAAGGAACAGGCAAAGGCAAATAGAGATGCATTTGTAGTCGTGCCCTTTGAGACCTAGCACACACAACACCTCTTGACATAACGATCCACCTCTTTCCTCATAGTGGGCCAGAAATAAGAAGCTTGCACCAATTGCAAAGTGCGATCACGACCAGCATGCCCCTCACCATGTAATTCCTTAATAATTTGCAAGCGAAGACTTGAATCAGGAATACATAGTTGATTCCCTTTGAAAAGGAACCCATCATGCAGAAAGAAATTTGGTTTCTCCCCAGCCTGCACACCCTGCAAAACAACTAAAAAATATGGGTCCACAGTCACCATGTCACGAATGACATCGAGTCCTGGAACATCAACCTGCATTGTTACAAGTAAACCACTCCTCCTACTTAAGGCATCAGCAGCTCGATTGGATATACTAGTTTTGTGCTTCACCACAAAAGTAAACCTCTCAAGAAATGCCAACTAACGCCCATGCTTATGGGATACCTTATCTTGAGTACGAATATGCCTTAAGGAATCATGATCAGTGAACAAAACAAACTCCTTATGAAACAAGTAATGGCGCCAATGCTTCACAGCTTGGACCACTACATAAAACTCCAAGTCATAAGTAGTGTACCTAGACTTCGGCTTTGTCAACCTCTTACTAAAATAGGCAACATGTCACCCACCTTGACTAAGAACCCCACCAATAGCAACCTTTGAGGCATCAGTATGAAGCTCAAAAACCTTAGAAAAGTCAGGCAATATCAAGATTGGTGTTGTAGTAAGCTTTTCTTTGACAACCTGAAAAGCCAACTCTGCTTCCTTCGTCCAAACAAATGACTTTCCCTTCATGCAATCTGTCAAAGGGGCCATAATGGAACTAAAATTAGGAATAAATCGCCTATAGAAAGAAGCAAGACCATGGAAACTCCGAACTTCAGTAATGGTAGTTGGAGTTGGCCACTCTTGAACAACTGCTACTTTAGACTCATCCACCTGTATGCCATCACCAGAAACAACATACCCCAAAAACAAAACTTTAGGGGTCATGAACACACACTTCTTTGTGGCTGCATAAAAACTATCCTTCCGAAGCAAGGTCAAGACCTGCCTCACATGGGTGACATGCTCATTAAAAGAAGCACTATAAATAAGAATGTCATCAAAATAAACAACCACAAACTTGCCAATAAAAGGCCTGAACAATTGATTCATCACACGCATAAATGTACTTGGTGCGTTTGATAAACCAAAAGGCATCACCAACCACTCATACAACCCTTCACGAGTCTTGAAAGCGGTCTTCCATTCATCACCAGGTCTAAGACGAATCTGGTAATACCCACTCTTCAAATCCAGCTTCGTAAAAATAGTAGCACCACTAATCTGGTCAAGCAAATCATCAAGGCGAGGAATAGGAAACCTGTACCTCACAGTAATCTTGTTGATGGCTCGACTATCAACACACATACGCCATGTACCATCCTTCTTGGGAGTCAATAGGGCAGGAACAGCACACGGGCTCATGCTCTCACGAACGTGACCCTTAGAAACCAACTCCTCAACCTGCCTACGCAACTCCTCATGCTCTCATACCTTTGACCACTAAAATCGGACTTAAATGACTAAAAACGTACCCAAAATACATTGTATTTGTGTGTTTTGCATTTGCATTATGCAGGTATTGGATATCCAAGAAAAGGATAAAATTCAAAGCCAAAACGACAAAACCGAGCACGAGAACAGAAAGACCGTGAGAAGTCAAAAAGACCAAGTCAAAGTCAGCAAAAAAGTCAAAGTCAACCCCGGGATGAGGCATTGGAAAGAGCATAAAAAAACGAACCCAAAAACCTAAATAATTGCCAAAAGTTGGGCCCTACACCCGAACCCAACCTAGTGAACTCCAGGACAACCCCTTATATCTTATAAAGCCTAAACCTTAATAAAAAAGCCAACACAATTTTTACTATACCCGGCCCAACAACAATAAGCCCACACCAACACTTTATAAACACCCCGTTCTCCCGTTACCCTTTTAAACTTAACCCCGTTAGTCCTTTAAGGACTAACGGTGCAAACCCAACCCAATCTTCAAGGACCAAAGATGCACTAACAAGGACTATCCCTGCAACACACTTATACACCTTGAGGGGCCTTTCTTGCCATTTCCCAAACTTTAAAATCACAGCGGGAACACTGTACATCTCCTTCATGTGTCCTGTCTCCACTACCCGCCAAATTCACCCCAACACTGTTCCCCTTTCTTCTCCACTTTGTCTACACACCCCATACCTTCCCATCCAATATGCCACCCTTGGAATCCCTTGCATTTCTATTCGTCAAGGATTGAGGACAAAAAGATCAAGGGTGGAAATGACATGACTTGGACACTACTCAAATTGGATGGCTAGGATTGGTTTATGATCTCTCTTACACAAGAAACACAGGCTTGATCCCTCTCAGCAAAGAAGCACAATAACTTTGCTTATATCTTTGAAAACCAGCTTTTAAAAGGACTTAGAAAACTTAAAAGGGTGTTTGGCTTAAGGGTGAAAATGGGTCAAAAAGGGTTTAAAAAACCATTTGGGTAACTAAGACATATTTAACTAGCTTAATTTGTAGTCTTAATCTGTTTTTTGAGGTATTCAAGGTTAAAAAACTCATTTAAGGTTTATGCAAATTGTTGTTTTGAATCTGGAGCTTATAGCTTATTTTTTCCGCTTATTTGATCATACGCATTAGAATCTTGTAAAAAGTTAGATGTTTATTGCGTATATATAAAACACCTCGTGTTTTTCAGGTCCATATTCGCCGATCTCATTTGATTTATTTATAGCCCTTTGTTTATTGGGTAATATAGTGTGACACGCGGTGGAAAGCACGGTTTAACGATCCGTGGAGTGGGGGGGGGGTTTGGTGGTGGGGTGGTGGGTGGGGTGGGGGGGGGGGGGTAGGGGGGTGGGGAGTTGTTGTGGGTGGGGTTTTTAGGGTTGTATTTGGGGATGTAGTTTGGTGGCTCTGATATTCTCTCTCAACGACTACTGTAGATTAATAGCATTACAGCGACTAGACTCTAACGTATAGCGTTAAGCTATAAACTCGACCTAAACTCATTAATACTCTACTTGAACATTTCATACACGTTTTTCCTTTTTTTTAATTTAGAAAATATACAAGTAAACCCCATGCTATCCTACAAGCAAGCAAAGAGTGATTTTTTTTTCATACCAGCTTAAGCACACCCATTGTAAATTTGGAAGATATACACAAGATTTCAAACCCTCTTTATCCCCTTAAAACCTTCGGTTAAAAGCCCCTTTACCCTCCCCAACCCATCAGATAAAAACCCACACCCCTTTTTCCTTGTAAACCCTCAAATCATGCGATATAAATCTTCCTTTTTCCTGGTTTATACTCCCAACGTCTTGAATTCATACAACTCTCAAACAGTAGTCACCTTTAATTCCCTGTAACAAGATGCTTTGCCATGTATAGACTAACATGAAAACGTGACTCTTGAATGAAACACTATACATGCTCTCCTATTTGATTATAAGAACACCTTACCTGCTACTCTTTAAACTTAGAAGAAAAACACAAAGAAAGCATAATACTACCAGGCTCATAATCATACTTTCTCCATAATTGTTCTCCTTGTTCTCTTATTTCTGGCTTTTGACACACATACGACACACAAAGCCTTGCACCCACAATATCCCTAAAAACCCTAGATAAACCCTAAACCATATTCGACACTTGGGAGTTTCCTGTTTGGTTCAAAGTCTCAGCAAACAAGAAGAGTTATCGAGTTGGTGTAGGGCAAAGTTAGGGTTTCCTTTGGTTTGGGGTCACGCAAGTTTTCAAGCACTTAGGGTTTTCCCGATTTGGTCAAGTCTTGCACGCACGCAACCTCGCGTTTTCTGTGAGCAAACACTCCTTATTAATTATTATCAAAAGTAGGACATATGACCTGCGTTTTACCCCAAAAATTATTAGTGTTTGACTTGTATCGAAGTCACAAGTGGAGGCCAAACATTGTTCAAACATCAGCGCACGCTGATAGAAAACATAGCACACGCCCATTTTTAGCCTCACCTTCGACCCATTTAAACTTAGAATTTAAGACGGGAATGGGGGGCATTTTACAGTCGACATAGTAAGCTTCGTAAAGAAATTCGAATCATCAAAAATGGTTAAGAGGCGAACTCGCAATCATGGTCCAAAGTTAATACTGTTGGCACGTAGTTAATACTGCCGACCACGGGTTCGACACCCCTTACTTTGTACCCATTTTCGACCCACTTAACGAACTCAACTCACTAAACTAATAAAAGGTCGATATAGACCAGCCAGCCTAGTTTACAAATGTGTTTATGTCTTGCTCCAACGCTAAGTAACGAAGCCGCAAATTGATTTCCAAACCCTGACCACGCAAACATTAGAAGTGGAAATAACTTAAATATTTCTAAGTATAAAACTGCCGTGCGACTTGCTCATATTTAGCCTCATTTTTAAATACTCAAATGACGTTTTTAGCCGAAACTTATTGAATGAAAGTTGTAGACTACCCAGCGGAGATTTCAAATGTACTTTTACTTTTTAATACCGTCAAATAACGAAGACAGAATTTAATTGTAAAACTCTACGACACCTTATGTTAAAACTTAGTAATATATAAGTTTAATTCAAAAGGAAAACGTCAATGTTTCATCAAATTATTTAACGTACTTAGAGACCAAACCAAGGGCTGACCTAAACTAATAATTTAAAGTATGTGCGACCTAGTTTCTTAAATGTTCGAAGTCATAAATTATATACTTGCGGTTTGACCGCGTTGACCCGATAAAGTTGACCGTTTTTAAAACAAGAAACTGTTTTCAATTGTCATTTAATTCAATTATAACTCAAGCACACACTAGGGACAAGATTTCAAGTATTTATATTATTATTTTTCCGTTTAGTGAATATGTATTATTTATTCATAGGTTGCGGATAAAGTCTTTTGCATCGTTTTTTGTGCCACTGCTTTGCTCCTACGTTATCATTACTTAATGTGAGTTCACAGCCCCCTATTTTACTATATCAATGATTTACAACTTTTGGGGTGAGAAACATGCTTTGCTTTTACAAATTGGACGTAAGTGTATATTTTACCATGATTACGTGTTTGCCTAAGTAGCGATAACCCTTTGAGCCCAATTACATGACTATCCATACTTTTCTGAGCGCGAATGTTATAAATAGATCTATTGGGGTTGACATCCCCATCCGGGTGAGTAGCTCTCACTGGTGTCACGGAGTGAAGCAACGGATGTATACCATGTCGGATTCGGATGTTGCGGGTTAAAACATCATCACGGGCAATGCGGCAATATTTATATTGCATTCATACATGTCGAGCTTCGGTGTCATGAGCTTAGGGAAACGTAATTACATTTGTGATGTTTGTATATGTTGCATTATCATACACTTGAAATCTTACAGTCCTACATTTCATTTACATAAACCTATGAATTCACCAACTTTATGTTGACGTTTTAAGCATGTTTTCTTAAGTCAGTGATGCACGAGGTGCACAAGATACATTGGGATAGTCTTTTGGGTGTCATGCATAAAGATTTGGAGTCATTACCTTTCAGGATGATTGCTATGATCTGAAATCTTTATTTTTAAATGTTGAACAATGTAAGCCGTTGAGCTTTGTATCAAACATCTTTAATAAATCCAATGTATAAAATTTTAAACGACTCATAGAGGTCGTTCTCATATCTTGTGCTATTGATCTATAATGTAACGCTCTTGGATACATATTATTCCGCTACGACCCAATTTTGGAGGTGTTACAGATTGGTATCAGAGCCAAGGTTATAGAGAACCAAGTCAAATGTTTTTACTTGGACTATAACCATTTTCAAACATTGCATCATAAAAAGGGATTTTATGGGACATTCATTCATACATTACTAGTTGCATTAGTTGGGTATACTAGATGCTGCATGATTCACATACGTATTTAAATATATTAAGTATATTATTACGGGTCTTATATATGTACTAATGTAAACTCTGTTTGAGTGTTACAGATTCAGTCATGTCTTCGGCATCATCTACGGTTACCTACACATCCGTCGATACCGATTCTGAGCCAGGGAGGGCATTTTGGCCAGCTGACGAGGAGCTGTCCGATGGAGGTTCCCCTCGGGTCATCGTATACGGATAGGATGGACTTCTCATTCAGCCAGTAGCCCCACCCTCACCGGATTACATACTAGGCCTAGAGGATCCACAGGCACATGATCCTGACTACGTGTTAGAGCCTATATACCCTGAGTATATACCATTGGAGGATAAGCATGTGTTCCCAGCTGAGGAGCAGCCATTACCTCCTGTTGATTCACCTACTGCCCTGTCTCCAGGGTATGTGGCTGACTCCGATCCGGAGGAGGATCCGGAGGAGGATCCGGAGGAGGATCCGGAGGAGGATCCGGAGGAGGATCCGGAGGAGGATCCGGAGGAGGATCCGGAGGAGGATCCGGAGGAGGACTCCGAGGAGGAGCATGCTGATTATCCTGCGGATGGAGGGGATGATGATGATGATGATGATGATGATGATGATGATGATGATGATGACACTGACGATGAGGATGAGGAGCCCTTCGAGGAGGAGGAGGAGAAGGAGGAGCACCTAGCTCCGATCGACCCTTCTGATGTACCTGTTGTTGACCTTGTTCCTTCAGCAAGAGATACAGAGGCACTTGAGGCTGATGAGCCTGCACCTACACTACCATCACCACCGGCACATCGTACCACAACTAGGATATCTATTCGACTTGAGACACCTATACTATTGCCATCTGAGGAGGATGTCAAGAGACTTCTTGCCTTACCACCACTACCACCATCACCACTCATCTCACTATCACCACCCTCTGCAAAGGAATGCCTTGCTAGGTGTTTAGCTGCACCTGCACTTCCATCATCACCACTTCCTATATTACCTCACCCATATGGTAGCCCTAACCATGTGCGTGCACCCCTAGGCTTCAGAGCTGCCATGGGTAGATTGAGAGCCTCATCACCATTACCACCACCCGTACCCGCATCATTACCACTACCATCACCTCCACTACCACCTCTACCATCATCACCACTACCACCACTACCAGACTCATTGTTCATACCACCAGTCGACCGCAGGGAGGATATTCCTGAGGCCGAACTACCACCTCGTAAGAGGTTATGTCTTACTACTCCCGCATCGAGATATGAGGTGGGGAAGAGTTCGACTGCTGTCCCTAGACCTACTAGAGGTCATAGGGTAGATTATGGGTTTATCGGTACTATAGAGGCCGAAGCCAGACGACAGAGAGCCAAGACAGTCGGCTATAGGATCAGAGATACTTGGGTAGACCCGAGAGAGACTGCCGAGGAGGTTGCACCAGTGACCCTCAAGGGAGTCAACACTAGGGTGACTGAGCTTGTTGTAGTTCAGGAGCAGGACACCCAGGACATCTATGCTGTGATTGAGGATACCCAGGATCGACAGACTCAGATACATCAGACGGTTGAGGCATTGGTCGATGATAGGCAGTACCACTATGAGACTGCCCGACTCTTGGATCAGGAGGCTCTAGTCTCTCGAGAGGCTTGGGCACACTCTATGGGACTTAGTTCGGCTGTCCACTATGAGCTTTAGGGATACAGGACTCACACTTGGATGCAGGATCACCGTATCAATGCATAAGAGTCACAGATAGCGGCCCTGACCGCACAGGTTTCATCACTGCAGGGATATTTGGCGACGGCTCTAGGTGAGATTCGAGCACTTCAGGCTAGAGAGCAGGCTCGTACAGGTGCTCCCGAGGGCATCGTAGTAGTTTCCAGGTTTTATTTTCATGTCAAAGCTATCATTTAGTACCGGCTAAGTATTATGGGTTTCACTCCTAGCTAGCACGTAAGTATGACTTATATTTTCCATTCTATATCGAACAAATCATTATGTTTTTCCAATTATATATGAGATGTTGTATTATGTCATGTCGATCTAAATTCTGTTATGTATTGTGATCCCAGTCATGTTATGTAATCACTGTATGATGTGATTTTGTCATATATTGTAACCATGTCATGTTGTGATGTTTATGAAAGCTCACGTGTTTCATATTGTTGTGATTTAGAACAATATGCCACCGAAAAGAAACTCTACTGCCACAAGAACTGCAAGGGCTGCTGCTGCTGTTGCGGCTGCTGCCCCAATGACTGCGGCTGCTGTTGAGCAACTGGTCGCTGACAGGGTTTTTGCGGCACTTGCTAACCATGACACTCTTCGAAACAGCACGAATGGTCATGGCGATAGAAGCCACAATTCTTACACTGGAACCAGAGGAGCTACGCGCACTCCGCGTAAGTGTACGTACAAAGATTTCCTGAATTGTCATCCATTTAACTGCAAGGGTACTGAAGGGGTAGTTATGTTATCCCAATGGTTTAAAAAGATGGAATCAGTGTTCCACATAAGCAACTGTGCTCCAGAGAACCAAGTTAAGTTCGCAACTTTCACTTTCGTTGGGAATGCCCTTACTTGGTGGAACTCCCACAAGAAGGCGGTTACACAAGATGTTGCTTATGCCATGGACTGGAAGGCATTGAAGAAGATGATGACGGTCAAATACTGCCCAAGGGGTGAGATTAAGAAGTTGGAGATTGAACTCTGGAACCTAAAGGTAAAAGGTACTGATATCCCGAGCTACACCCTGCGATTCCAAGAGCTTGCATTAATGTGTGGACGTATGTTTCCCGAGGAATCAGATGAGGTTGAGAAGTATGTTAGTGGACTTCCTGATATGATCCGGGGAAATGTGATGTCATATCGACCCCAGACAATGGAAGAGGTAATCGAGTTTGCCAATGATCAGATGGACCAAAAACTCATCACTATTTCTGAAAGGCAAGCTGAGCAGAAGAGGAAGATAGAGTTTAATGCTGGGAACAATCAGGGGTACCAACAACAGAACAAGAGGCAGAACACTGGGCGAGCTTACACCGCGGGGCCTGGTGAGAAGAGGGAGTACACTGGGTCATTGCCCTTGTGTACAAAATGCAACTATCACCACAAAGGGCCATGTGCTCCCAGATGTAACAAATGTAAGAGGATCGGCCATTTGGCTCGTGACTGCAGGAGTTCCGGTCCAAACAATAATAATAACAATCGTGGGAACTCCGGAGCAACTCAAAATGCCGTTACTTGCTATGAGTGTGGTGTTCAGGGGCACATCAAGAGGGACTGCCCTAAGTTGAAGAATGGAAACCGTGGTAATCAACGTGGGAACGACAATGCACCAGCCAAGGTTTATGTGGTGGGCAATGCGGGAACAAACCCGGACTCTAACATTGTTACGGGTACGTTCCTTCTAAACGACCGCTATGCTTCTATTCTATTTGATACTGGTGCCGATAGGAGTTTTGTATCCACTACATTTAGCTCCCTAATTGATATCACACCCACTACATTAGACCATTATTATGATGTTGAACTAGCCGACGGGAAAATAATTGGGATAAACACTATCATCCGGGGTTTTACATTAAACTTCTTAGACCATCCACTCAACATTAACCTAATGCCCGTAGAACTTGGTAGTTTCGATGTTATAATCGGTATGGATTGGTTGTCAAAGTACCATGCTATCATTGATTGTGCCGAGAAGATCGTTTGTATTCCCTGTGGAAATGAAACCTTAATTGTTCATGGTGACAGAAGTAATCAGGGAAACGAGACTCTTCTAAACATCATTTCGTGCACCAAAACCCATAAGTATTTGTTGAAAGGACATAATGTCTTTTTGGCACATGTTACTACAAAGGAGACTGAAGACAAGTCGGGGGAGAAGCGACTTGAGAACGTACCAATCGTTCGTGATTTTCCTGAAGTATTTCCTGAAGATATTCCGAGTCTTCCACCGACTCAACAAGTGGAATCCAAATTGATTTTAAGTCGGGTGCTGCACCTGTAGCACGAGCACCCTATCGATTAGCTCCTTCCGAAATGAAAGAGTTGTCGGAACAACTGCAAGAACTATCTGACAAGGGCTTTATAAGACCCAGTTCCTCGCCTTGGGGAGCTCCGGTCTTGTTTGTCAAAAAGAAGGATGGATCATTTCGGATGTGCATTGACTACCGAGAATTGAATAAGCTGACAGTGAAGAATCGTTATCCTCTCCCAAGGATTGATGATTTTTTGATCAACTACAAGGATTCAGTGTTTATTTGAAGATAGACTTGCGATCGGGTTATCATCAGCTTCGAGTACGTGAAGAAGATATTTCGAAGATGACATTTAAGACTCGGTATGGTCATTACGAGTTCCAAGTGATCCCATTTGGTTTGACAAATGCACATGCAGTATTCATGGACCTCATGAACCGAGTGTGCAAACCATACTTGGATAAGTTTGTAATTGTCTTTATCGACGATATACTAATTTATTCAAAGAACAAGAAGGAACATGAAGAGCATCTTAAGGCAATTCTATAATTGCTTAAGAAGGAGGAGTTGTACGCCAAATTCTGTAAATGTGAATTTTGGATCCCTAAGGTATAATTTCTCGGCCACGTGATTGATAGTCAAGGCATAAAAGATTGGGCATCTCCTAAGACTCCAACGGAGATTTGTCAATTTTTAGTTCTTGCCGGTTACTACCGAAGATTCATTGAAGGATTTTCAAAAATTGTTAAGCCAATGACCAAACTCACTCAGAAGAAAGTCGCCTTTGAATGGGGTGACAATTAGGAAGCAGCTTTTCAGACATTGAAGCATAAGTTGTGTAGCGCACCCATCTTAGCTCTCCCTCAAGGAGCTGAGAACTTTATTGTTTATTGTGATGCGTCACATAAAGGATTGGGTGCGATATTGATGCAAAACGAGAAGGTGATTGCTTATGCATCACGACAGCTAAAGATTCATGAGAAAAATTATACTACCCATGATTTGGAACTTGGTGCAGTGGTGTTTGCTCTAAAGATTTGGAGGCACTACTTGTATGGAACCAAGTGTACGGTGTTCACAGATCATAAGAGTCTACAACACATACTTGACCAAAAGGAGTTGAATATGAGGCAACGTCGTTGGTTAGAGTTGCTCAGTGATTACGATTGTGAGATTCGTTATCACCCAGGGAAAGCAAATGTTGTTGCTGACGCTTTGAGCAGAAAGAGCGAATTAAACCGTTAAGAGTCTGGGCCTTAGTAATGACTATTGGTTTGGATCTTCCCAAACAAATCTTGGATGTTCAGACCGAAGCACAGAAACCATAGAATCTCAAGAACGAAGATGTAGGTGGTATGATCAGGAAGGATATATCGAAGGAAAAGTTAGAACCCCGCACTGACAAAACCTAATGCTTAAAAGGCAGGAGTTGGTTGCCATGTTATGGTGACTCTTGAGGTCTGTGATTCTGCCACGGTCATACAAGTCAAAATACTTCATCATCCGGGTTCTGACAAGATGTACCAGAACATAAAAAAGCTATATTGGTGGCCCAATATGAAGGCCGACATCGCCACTTATATTAGCAAATGTTTGACGTGTGCTAAACTTAAAGCTGAACACCAAAGGCCATCGGGTTTGTTAGTACAACCCGAGATACACTAATGGAAATGGGATAATATCACTATGGATTTTGTCACAAAGCTTCCTAAGTCATTATAGGGATATGACACCATTTGGGTAATTGTTGACCGACTTACTAAGTCTGCAATCTTTACACCAATGAGAGAGACTGATTCCATGGAGGAAAACCTTTGCGGAAAATGTACCGGAATGAATTGTAGTCACGAGGCATGGAATACCTGTCTCAATCATTTGTGATCGTGACCCTAGGTTCGCATCAAATTTCTGGAGATCACTTCAGAAGGTCTTGGGTACAAGCTTGGATATGAGAACTGCTTATCATTCAGAGATGGACGGACCAAGCAGATGCGAGGGACTATTCAAACTCTTCGATGTGTTATGCGACTTGCTTGCTGTAATCAACTTTGGAAACATGGTTTAGGTTAAGCATTTTCCCTATTAGTCGTAATTTTTTATCTATACAATAGTTATCACGCTAGCCTCAAGGCTGCACCGTCTGAGGTACTGTACGATCGAAAGTGTCGTTCACCTGTTTGTTGGGCTGAGGTTGGAGAAGTTCAACTCATTGGTCCATACTTAGTTCAAGAGACGACCGAGAAGGTCATTCAGATTAAACAAAGGATTCAAGCCGCTCGTGTAGACAAAAAGAGCTATGCCAACTTAAAGCGCAAGCCGATGGAGTTCCAAGTTGGGGATATAGTTATGCTCAAAGTTTTACCTTTGAAAGGAGTCGTGCGTTTTGGCAAACGGGGGAAGTTAAATCCTAGATATGTTGGACCTTTCAAGGTGCGGGTTGGAAAAGGGTGGCAGCCGTTGCTTACAAGCTTGAACTTCCTTAAGAGTTAAGCAGGGTTCACAATACATTTCATGTATCCAACTTAAAGAAATGTTATTCCGACGAACCATTATCTGTTCCGTTAGAAGGACTACATATTGATGATAAACTCCAATTTGTGGAAGAGCCCATAGAAATTATGGATCGAGAAGTCAAACGGTTGAAGTAAATTCGTATCCCAATTGTTAAGGTTCGCTGGAACTCGAAGAGAGGTCCTGAGTTCACATGGGAACGTGAAGATTCGTTCAAGAAGAAATACCCACATCTCTTCATGAACCGGGCATCTTCATCCACTACAATGTCTTAAGCTTTGAGGATAAAGCTCTTCTAATGGGTGGAGACTGTAACATTTCTTATTTCAGGTCATTTACGACTTCATTTATCCCATTATTTATTTTTTGGCTTTTGCGCGTTTGCTTTTAATTATTATCGTATAGTTAAATCGCGTAAATAAAAAAAATCATCATTCAACATAAACGGACATCAAACAAGTTGAATTTACGTCAAACAAGTGTTATAGAATTATTTAGAGTATAATTCATAACCTTTCATATTTTATTTTTATTGGTTACGTAAAACATTTACGTTTTTCAACGTAAACGGACATCAAACAAGTTAAAGTTTACGTCAAGCAAGTGTTATATAATTATTAAGAGTATAATTAACAACTTTTCATATTTTATTTGTATCGGTTACGTAAAACGTTTACGTTTCGCTATTAAATACATTTAGGCATACCCGGAAGTACTTATACCTATCTATACTCAAACCAATACCCACTATTATACCCAATACCCAAAAATTAACCCACTTTCTCACTAAATAAGTCATATGGCTGGATATAAGCATATGCATACTTAATAAAATCCTAAACTCACTAGTATAATGCTTTCCTAGTCACACCTTACACACAAGTACATACTAATCCCATGTATCTAGAAATTGATACATCATGGTACCCTAAAACCCATTTTGAGCCGTGTATGTGTCTTGGGAGGAGGAGAGCACTTCCAAATTTTTACAAGGTGTACCCTAAACCATCTAGCAAACCATGGGTTGTTTAAGGTTGTTTCCTAAAAAACAACTACTATATAAGGAAAGTCTTATATTCAATGAATACATACAACTCACACTAGCAAGTAAACCAAGCAAAAACTCTCCCTTTTCCCTACTATAAGCCCATGGCTCACCCTATTTAATTAGGGTATCAATATAGTTTTCACTTTAAGCATTCAAGCATTCATTCTAAGTATATTTAAGATCATTCAAGTGCATTGGAAGCTTGGGTTGTGGTTTAACAAGAAGTAAACAAGAAAAGGAATTAGTGTTTTCTAGTTGCAAATTCGAAATAGGGTTTTGTTTATTGGGTTTGATCTTCTTCTACCTTCATCATACACTCATCTAAGGTTTATCTAAGACCTTAATCTTTTCATTATGTTAATTTTATGTGTTATATAATTGCGTATAGTTAAATCATCACCTAGTTTTACTTTATGAAGTTTATAAAACAAAAACCATGTACATACATACACGAATTCATTTTCTTTATGGTTAAGATGATGTTTTAAATATGTTAATATGTTTAAAATAAGGGTTTACAAGCAATGGAAAGTTTATATAATTATTTGTCAAGTTATGGTTATTTATTTATTTATAAAGTGTAAATAAGTAAATAAATATGTTAAACAATTTTCTTGGACAATATGGACTTATTATGATGGACGCAATGTAGAAGACCTAATTTATACACAATGGATGTAATTTATAAATTAGTGGACTTGCAATAACTTTATTAAGTTTAAAAGTGTATAAAATAAGTTAATTAAACATTTAAAAGTTACTGTTCATTCGAACCCTATAAAATTCATTTTTATATTTTATAAAAATAGTACATCTCATAATGATTGTAAGCATATAAGAAACTTGAAAATCTAATAAATAACGAAGGAGTTATGATTTTTACGAGATAATGTGTATAAAAGTGTTTTTATAAAACTAAGTTTATATAAATTCGAACTTGAACATAATTTTTTGTATTTTTTCTTAAAATTACCTATTTTTGTGATTTCAAAAATATAAGAAACTTGGAAACCCAATGGATAATGAACTAGTTATGGATTTTACAAGTTTTAAGTAATAAAATAGGTAAACGTAACTTTATAAAAGTAATTTTATAAAAACTTGCTACTGTTCATGATAGGGGCTGTAGAGAAATATTTTTCTTGGATAGAGTTTTTAATTACGAAGATGTGGACATAAGAATCACTAAAAACCAAATTAAAACGAATGCGATACAATTAAATACGATTTCAATAATTAAAGTTATAAAAAGTATTTTTATAAACTTTCACTTACTGTTACTATTCATAACAGTACCTAATCATATAAAGAATATAAAATTTGATTAGATTTTTCAAATACAAATCCATACATATAAAGAACGATAAAAACTGGATTAAAATGAGAAAGATACGACGTTTTTACTAAAACTAATATTTATAAATGTATTTAACCTTATAAATATTATTTTCTCAAACAATTAAATTATTTATATAAGGAAATTATATAAATAATACATCAAGTGTTTTTGGAAAATAACAAATTGTTGGACGAGTATATCATTTTTACAACTTCAAATACATAGACATTTATTTTACAAGTACAAATTATATTGTTTGATTTAATAAATTAAACAAACACTTTTAGGTGGTGATGTAACTTTATAGAATTATATGTGGTATTAGTTATTCAAAGTACTTAGTACTCATACGACCTATATTTAATTAGGTTGCATTCGGTCTTATCCGTGACGTTTCCATTCTCTTGATTCATATACTCTAGTTTATTCACTAAGGTAAGTTTATAGCCCCATGTTTTACTATATCAATGATTTACAACTTTTGGGGTGAGAAACATGCATTGTTTTACAAACTGGACGCAAATGTAAATTTTTTCATGATTACGTGTTTGCCTAAGTAGCGATAACCCTCTGAGCCCAGTATCATGAAGTGTCAATTACTTTGTATGAGCGCGAATGTTATAAATAGATCTATTTGGGATTGACATCCCCGTTCGGGTGAGTAGCACCCACTGTGCCGGTTTGCCGGACAACAGGCGTATACCATGTCGGATTTAGGATGTTGCGGGTTAGAACACCATCAAGGGCAATGTTGGCAATTTATATTGCAATTCTTACATGTCGAGCTTCAGTGTCATGAGCTTAAGGAAGCGTAATTACACTTTGTGTTGTTTGCATCTGTTGCATTATCACGGGGAAAATCTTGCAGTTCTACATTATATTTACATAAACCTATGAATTCACCAACTTTATGTTGACGTTTTAAAGCATGTTTTCTCAGGTCAATAAGGCACGAGGTGCTAAGGATACATTGGGGATACTCTTTTGGGGAGTCATGCATTAAAGATTTGGAGTCATTACACCTTGGGATATATTTGTTATGATCTAAAATCTTTGTTATCAAATGTTGAACAATTTAAGCCGTTATGCTTTGTAGTAAACAATTTTAATAAATCCAATGTATCGTCTTTTAAACGACTCTTTTAGAAGTCGTTCTCATATCTTGTGTTATTGATCTATGAAGTAACGCTCCCGGACACATTATTCCGCTGCGACCCTATTTGGGGGTGTTACAGATTGGTATCAGAGCCAAGGTTATAGAGAACCAGGTCAAATGTTTTTACTTGGACTATAACCATTTTCAAACATTGCATCATACAAAGGGATTTTCATGGGACATTCATTCATACATTACTTGTTGCATTAGTTAAGTATACTAGATGCTGCATGGTTCACATACGTGTTTATAATATATTAAGTATATTATTATGGGTCTTATATATGTACTAATGTAAACTCTGTTTGAGTGTTACAGATCCTGTCATGTCTTCTTCATCTACAATCACCTACACATATGTTTACACTGATTCCGAGCCAGGGAGAGTCATCTGGGGAGCTGATGAGGAGCTGTCGGATGGAGGTTCTCCACGAGTCATCGTATACGGATACGATGGACTCCCTATGCAGCCGATAGCCTGGCCATCTCTGGACTATGTGCCAGGACCTGAGCACCCACCTTCACCTGTCGAGGTACCTTACGTACCTGAGCTGGAGTACCCCGAGTACCTAGTACCATCTGATGATGAGGCACCTATGGAGGACCAGCCTCTACCTGCTCATGCCTCACCTGTAGCCCTATCACCAGGCTATGTGGCGGACTCCGATCCGGAGGAGGACCCCGAGGAGGATCATGCTGATTATTCTGCTGATGGAGGGGATGATGATGACGAGCCCTCCGATGATGATGATGATGACACAGGTGATGAGGATGAGGAGCCCTTTGAGGACAAGGAAGATGACGAGGAGGGGGAAGAGCACCTAGCTCTAGCCGACTCTCCTGCTGTACCTATTATTGACCATGTTCCTTTAGCTGAGGATACAGAGGCATTTGAGACTAATGAGGCTGCACCTACACATGTACCATCACCTAGACGGCACATGGCTAGGATGTCCATTAGACCTTAGACACCTGTACCATTGCCATCTGGGGCGGAGGTCGAGAGACTTCTTGCCTTACCTATTCCACCACCATCTCCACTTACTCTACTATTATCTCCACTACCTTAGATTCTCTCACCACCACTACCACCTCCACCATCATCACTATACTTACCACTACATGTACCCACATCATTACCATTACCGTTATCTCCACTACCACCATTACCAGCCTTACTATTCATACCACCAGTCGACCGTAGGGAGGACACTTCTAAGGCCGAGTTACCACCTTATAAGAGGTTATGTCTGACTGCTCTCACATCAAGGTATGAGGTGGGAGAGAGTTTGACGACTGCCCCTAGACCTACAAGAGGTCATGAAGCGAATTATGGGTTTATCAGCACTATGGATGCTAAGGTCAGACGACAGAGAGCCAAGGAGGTCAGCTATGGAATTAGGGATGTTTGGGTAGACCCGGCAGAGACTGTAGAGGAGGTAACACAACACCCTGAGGGGGTCCAATGATTGATTGTGACCGTGCTCATGCGGTACGAGTAGGACATCAGGATATTTATGTTCGTGATCGAGGATAACTCAAGACAGTAGACTCAGATATAAAGATGAGTTGACATATTGGCCAAGGATAGACAGTTTCACTATGAGACTGCACGACTGTTGGACTAGGAGGCCCTAGTTTCCCGAGAGGCTTGGGCACATTCCATTGGGTTGAGTTCGGCAGTTCACTATGAACTGCAAGCATATAGGACTCATACCCAGATGCAGGATTACCATATCGCCTCACAGGAGTCACCGACGACAGGGACAGTTGTTAGTGGCCTTGGGACAGATTCAGGCACTTCAGGCTAGAGATCAGACTCATGTAGACGATTGCGAGGGCGCTGGTAGTTCTGCCTAGGTTTACATTTTTTCATGATAAATTCATAGCTATCATTATGTTAGCCGGCTAAGTATTATGGGTTTTATTGCCCAGCCTAGCCGCTAAGTTGTAGGAGAAACTTGTATTTTCATTCCTTGTTTCATACAATCATGTATGTTTTTCCAGTTATATATGATGTGTTTGTCCTTATGTATGTCGATCTGATTCTGATTGTTTTGTGATCAGTCATGTTATAATAAATCACGGTGTGATGTGATTCTTGTTTTATTAGGTTTAGGTACTCATGTCATGTTGTGTATTGTTTATGAAATTTCCGTGTTTTATATTGTTTTATGTTATAGATACAATATGCGCATGGAAGAACCTTTGCTACTGCAACCCCTGCCACTACCACTGCTACCGCCACCACCCCAATGACTGATGCTGCCATCAGGGCATTGATAGCCCAAGGCGTGGCTGATGCTTTGGCTGGGCAAACAATTCAAATAAACACTAATCTCAATGACGATGGAAGCCAAGGTTCTAGAAGTGGTATTACGAGACCTGTGCGTCCTACTCGTGAGTGCACCTACAGTGACTTCCTCAAATGTCAACCCCTAAACTTTAAGGGCACTGAAGGAGTTGTTGGTCTAACTTAATGGTTTAACAGAATGGAGACTATCTTCCATATCAGTAACTGTGCAGTCGAGAACCAAGTCAAGTTTGCTACTTGCACTCTTCATGGTGTTGCCTTAACATGGTGGAACTCCCATGTCAAGATAGTTGGTCATGATGCCGCTTACGGTATGCCTTAGAAAACACTTATGAAAATGATGAATACTAAGTATTGTCCTCGAAATGAGATCAAGAAATTAGAGATAGAAATCTGGAATCTTATGGTGAATGGTACTGACTTGACGAGTTATACCCAACGCTTTCAGGAACTAGCATTGATGTGCGAGAGAATGTTTCCCGAAGAGTCGGGTGTGGTTGCAAAGTATGTGGGTGGATTACCTGACATGATCCAAGGAAATGTGATGTCTACCAAACCCAAGATAATAGAGGAGGCTATTGAAATGGCGAACAATCCGATGGATCAGAAACTTTGTACGTTGGCTGAGCGTCAGATTGAAAACAAAAGGAAGCAAGATGATGACTCCAGAAACAACCAGAACTAACAACAATCAAACAAGAGGCAGAACACTGGCAGGGCTTACACTGCTGGGCCTAGTGAGAAAAGGGAGTATAGTGGATCTCTACCAAAATGTTCCAAGTGCAACTACCATCATAATGGTCCGTGTGCACCAAAGTGCCACAAGTGTAACAAGGTTGGCCACCTGGCCTGGGATTGCAGGAGTTCTGGAAATGCTAACGCTGGTAACAACCAGAGAGCCACTAGGGCTAATCAGAAGGGTACCGGGTGTTATGAATGTGGTGCTTAGGAGCATTTTAAGAGAGAATGCCCAAAGATGAAGAACAAAAACCGTGGTAATCAAGGTGGGAATTGCAATGCTCCAGCAAAAGTGTATGTGGTGGGCAATACGGGGACAAACCCAGACTCCAATGTCGTTACGGGTACGTTCCTTTTAAACAATTGCTATGCTTCTATCTTATTTGATACTGGTGCCGATAGGAGTTTTATATCTACTGCATTTAGCTCCCTAATTGATATCATACCAACTACATTAGACCATTATTAGGATGTTGAACTAGCTGACGAGAAAATAATTGGGATAAACACTATCATTCGGGGTTGTACATTAAACTTCTTAAGTCATCCATTCAACATCGACTTAATGCCCGTAGAACTTGGTAGTTTCGACGTCATAATTGGTATGGATTGGTTGGCGAAATACCATGCTGTCATTGTTTGTGATGAGAAACTCGTTCGTATTCCCTACGGAAACAAGGCATTGATTGTTCGTGGTGACGGAAGCAACCAAGGAAACGAGACTCGATTGAACATCATCTCGTGCACTAAAACACAGAAGTACATGCTAAAAGGATGTCATGTATTTTTGGCACATGTCACTACAAAGGAGACTGAAGACAAGTCGGAGGAGAAGCGACTTGAGGACGTACCAATCGTTCGAGATTTTCCTGAAGTATTTCCCGAGGACTTGCCGGGTCTT
>BQNB010011266.1:54236-81870 GCA_026074375.1 Tanacetum coccineum | reverse complement strand
AAACTCACAAATACTTTAGGATCTAATTTGTCAAATATTCCATCTTCCTCTAATCCTCTTACAGATTGTTTAACTCATCCTATTCATTGTTGACTCTGGATACACAAAGCACATGACGGGCAATCTAACGCTGCTGTGCAATTTTGTTGAAAAATACATAGGTACCGTTCGTTTTGGCAATGATCAATTTGCTCCAATTCTTGGTTATAGAGATTTAGTTCAAGGAAATATCACGATCAACAGGGTTTATTACGTCAAAGGCCTCAATCACAATCTCTTCTCGATTGGTCAATTTTGTGATGCGAATTTGGAGGTTAATTTTTGGAAATCTACGTGTTTCGTTAGAGATCTTCAGGGAAACGATTTACTCACCGGTAACCGTGGATCTGATCTCTATACAATTTCCCTTTAATAAACGACTTCATCAACTCCAATCTGTCTCATGGATAAAGCCTCACCAACTCAAGCATGGTTATGGCATTGAAGACTTTCTCATCTTAACTTCGACTACATTAACCTGCTTTCAAATAAGGATGTCGTGATTGGTTTACTAAAACTAAAATATGTCAAGGATCAACTATGCTCCTCTTGTTAAGTGAGTAAAGCCAAAAGAAGTTCATTCAAGACAAAGGTTGTTCCAAGTTTGAAAGGACGGCTAAATTTGCTTCATATGGACTTATGTGGTCCAATGCGGGATGCTAGCATAAAAGGGAAGAAATATATTATGGTAATTGTAGACGACTACTCCAGATATACTTGGACTCTATTTCTAAGATCCAAGGATGAAACACTAGAAGTTTTAAAAGAGTTTCTCATAATGATTCAACAGAATCTTTAAGCCCCAGTAATTTCTGTTCGAACTGACAGAGGCACAAAGTTCTTAAACAAGACACTCCATGCATTTTTCAAAGAAGAAGGAATTGAGCATCAAACTTCCACTCCTCGAACACCTGAACAGAATGGCATTGTTGAAACACAAAACCGTACTATGGTTGAGGCTGCTCGAACGATGCTTTTAGCTTCTAAACTTTCTTTGTTCTTTTGGGCTGAAGCAATTGCAACCGCATGCTATACTCAAAACAGATCTATCATCATCCCAACAGATGAGAAAACAGCATATCATATCATCAATGACAGGAAACCTTCAATTAAACACCTTCACATTTGTGTTGCACTTGTTACCTAACCAAAGATGGTGAAAATCTGGATAAGATGAAAGAAAAATGTGATCCATGCATTCTAGTGGGTTACTCCACTCAGTCTAAGGGATATCGTGTTTACAACAAGAGAACCCGATTGATAGTTGAATCCATACATCTCATATTTGATGAGATCAAAGAGATGACGGAGACGTCTGTTGCTAATGACACTTCAGGCCTGGTTCCTTAACGACAAAAGGCTTCAGATTATGAAAACTCTGACCCCTTTCCACAACTACAAAATGTTTCTCCTTCAGCAGTTACAATAGCTCCATCACAACAAGAGTTGGAACTTCTTTTCGGTCCTCTGTATGATGAATTTTTCACTACGGGTACTTCAAGTGTCAACAAGTCTTCTTCTCCCACCGATAATTCTAAACTACCAGACACACCACCTACAATGAATATTCAATCTTCAACAGAACCAACAACTCTAACAAATGTTAATGTTAAGGAAAACAACGATAATCAAGCAGAAGATACAGAGTTCCAACAAGATGAATTTATCAATCCTTTCTGTACACTGGTACGAGAAATTATTGAGTCTTCCTCATGCAACATTGATAATTCAAATATGCATACCTTCTATCAACCACACGATTCCGAATACCGATGGACAAAAAATCACCCGCTAGAACAAGTTCATGGAAAACCATCCAAGCTAGTGCAAACAAGACGACAACTTGCAACAGATCCTGAAATGTGTATGTCCGTGCTCATCGTGAGTACTGCTGAACCAAAAACCATTAAGGAAGCAATGGCTAATTCTGCATGGATAGAGGCAATGCAAGAAGAGCTTCATCAGTTTGACAAACTACAAGTCTGGGAACTCTTTAACAAACCCTTTGGCAAGAACGTAATCAAGCTAAAGTGATTATGGAAGAACAAAAAGGATGAAGACCAAACTGTAATTCGCAACAAGGCATGACTTGTAGCTAAGGGTTATGCTTAGGAAGAGGGTATTGATTTTGAGGAATCATTCGCTCCAGTTGCTTGCTTGGAAGCTGTTCGGATTTTCGTCGCCTATGCTGCACACAAGTCTTTTCCAATCTACCAGATAGACGTTAAAACGGCATTTCTTAATGGTCCACTAAAGGAGGAGGTTTATGTTGCACAACCAGATGGGTTCGTTGATCCTGATCATCCAGACAAAGTTTACCGCCTTAGGAAAGCTCTATATGGATTGAAACAAGCTCTAAGAGCATGGTATAATGAACTCTCAAATTTCCTAATGTCCAAAGGCTTTACTAAAGGTACCATTGACCCTACTCTATTCATGATAAGATATAGGGAGGACATTCTACTGGTGCAAATTTACGTTGATGACATTATTTTTGGATCTACAAACCCTAAATTTTCTAAACGATTTAAAAAATTAATGCACATTAGATTTGAGATGTCCTTAATAGGGGAAATGAAATTCTTTTTAGGACTTCAGATCAACCAATCCCCAAGAGGTATCTTTATCAATCAGGCCAAGTACGCTTTAGAGATTCTTAAAAAACATGGTATGGAAAAATATGATTGCGTTGGTACACCAATGGCTACCAAACCTAAATTAGATGCAAACTTGAGTAGAAAACTCGTAGACCAAACTGACTACCATAGTAAAATCAGGTCACTCATGTATCTGACATCTAGTAGACCAGATATAGTGCAAGCAGTATGTTATTGTGCAAGATATCAAGCAAGACCGACTGAAAAACACCTCAAAGAGGTTAAAAGGATCTTTCGATACTTAAGGGGTATCATTAACATGGGACTTTGGTATCCGAAGGATTTTGGCTTTGAACTAACAGCGTTTTCAGATGCCGACCATGCCGGATGTATTGATACTTACAAAATCACTTCTAGAGGAATACAATTCCTAGGTGATAAGTTAGTCAGCTGGATGTCAAAGAAGCAAGATTGTACTGTAATTTCATCAGCAGAGGCTGAGTACGTGCCGTTATCTGCAAGTTGTGCTCAAGTAATGTAGACGAGGACATAAATTTAAGGATTATGGCTTCAACTACAACAAAATACCGTTGTATTGCAACTCTTAGTCAGCCATAGCAATCTCATGCAGCCCCGTGCAGCACTCCCGTACCAAGCACATCCATACTCGATATTATTTTATCAAGGAACAGGTTGAAAATGGTATAATTGAATTGTACTTTGTCAGAACTGAATACCAATTAGCTGACATGTTTACTAAAGCCTTATCCGAAGATAGGTTTCAGTATCTTGTCAGACGAATTGGTATGAGATGTTTGACTCTAGCAGAACTAGAGGTTATGGAAAATGAATCTGCTTGATATATTCTTCAAACATCGACTAGTAAATATTTTTGAAAAAAATACAAAAATATAAAACATATAAAAACAAATACAAAAATATATAATTTCAAAAAGAAAATACAAAATCAAAAAATCAGAAAATGTTTCACAAAAAGAATCTTCTCGACATGTCTCTTAGAATCGATAACATTTACATACCTAGAAATGTTGATTAACATCGAAAACGGCGTGTAAATGAAGTTCGAACAAGAGTTTCAAATGCTTTCAAAACATGTCATTTCTAATTTTTCTTTATGACTTGTAATCACTCTCAGATTGCAACTCGGACCCGAACGACAAAAGAGAGTGTACGCTTCAGTGCGCTTATCCTTAGCGTTAGAAGAGAAGTCTTCTAACATTTGGTTTTTCAAAATGTTGAACACAATTTTTCAAGAATTTCTCAATGTCAATTCATAATCTTTTAAAATTGTGTGTTCAACACTCCACCCCTCATCAAGTTTTACAAGACAATTCTTTTACAATTGGTGTCATTTTCAAAATGAGTCAATGTTTGAGGGGGAGTTTTTCGGAAAAACAAAGTTTTAATGATTTTGGATACATCATAACATGACAATTCTTATGTATTCAAAACATTATAAAAAATCGCTTAATAACAACTCAGTTTTAATAATGACTACTCGATAGATTGTATGTTATAAGATGATTAAGTAGTTGAGCACAATTTTTTCAAGAATTCTTCAATGACAATTCATAATCTTTCAAAATTATGTGCTCAACAATGCTAACCCTTAATTTTATATTCATTTTACAACTTGGTATAATTCATATAATTGAGGGGGAGCAAGTTAATGTTCCATATAATTCATGCTAATAATATTTTCCCATAGGATTTTCATGACAAATTTTAAGCACATGGTATTTCAAAAACTAAGTGAATTAGTATTTAAAATAAAGAGAGAAATGTAATTAAAATGTGATCTTGAAAATAAAAAGTGATCTAATCGACTCAAAGTGCTTGATACTTTTCGGAAAAGGTTTTATGGTTACGATCTCATACCCAACAATATCTTAATTCACGACTATTATGAAGTCATAAGGTGGTTAGGTTAGGTATTAGTCCTATGATCCAACCAGAACCGGAGGGATCTACCCAAGGACACTCTATAGTTAGAAATAGCAGTCCTTAGGTATGATTAGAGATGAATGAGTATAAGGGAATAATGTCGACTAAGATTGAGCTAACACTGGAACAATTACAACAAGGTGTTAGTAATGACGTCTTGGTAAGCCTTGAAGGGGTTGAAGAATAAAAAAGAAATGCATGGATAAAGGGTGAAAACAAAGCAGCCCTCCCTACACTTTAGGCAAAAACCAAGTCAATACATAATCTATTAGTTTTCACAAAGATGAATTCTGATATTGAAGACGACATCATGGACCCAGTGATGCAATGCACAACCCTCCCTAGCCATTCGGGTTTCTCTCAACAGAAACTTGTCTCATTTGTCATGGAGATACACACGACTTCTATTGACTTTCTCAGTCCGAGATAGTTGATATTGAATAGGTGGCAGTCTACTCCATCCTTCGAGTACTAAAACCAAAACGCACTAATCGAGTCTAGAGCCAAGAGATCAATAAAATAAATCTCATTAGGACACATTCTCATTAGGACACAATCCATTACAAACACTTGTTTAACCATTAATAAGTTTCACAAGCTGTTAACGAGAGTCTACGCATTATCCTTGTGAATTTTGCCAGAACATCGAGTGATACTTAAGGTATTCCACAATGAAGATGGAAATCTAGCTTGAGCTAAAATTAGCAAGCTCTTGGTAATGACTTGCGCGATTCTATATGAATCAAACTTGTGTCAACTGGAAAGAAACGATGGTGCGATTCTATGTGAATCAAACTTGTTCCATTAAATGAATTGACGACTTAATAAAAAAGATAGTAACTATCTGATTTCACTCCTTGCCTTTGTTTCTGTCTTTGAGATACGTTCCCGTAATGGAACAGCCAAGCATGGTAAAAACTAATACATCTGTGTTAGAAGATCTTAAGCTTTGAGCTGGAAACCCTATATAGGAAATTCTTTGAATCTACCTGATCATAGGTATAATATTTATACTGTAAAATGGTCCTACGGAACCGGAGGTTAATCTAACCAAATCCGGACGAATTACAAAGCCATATTCGTCCACACGCTTTATTGCTAACTGTTTTATTTCAGGATTCATATAAAGATGGAGATGGAGATGCCTTTTATTCCATTGAGTCGAATTCATTACCACATGCTCATGCTCAAACTACAAAGACATACTATAAGCATCAAGATTCAAGTATCAAGAAAGCTCAAGTATTAAAGATAAAGACTTTCGCAAACTCTGATAAACAAGATCTTCCTTTAAGATATCAAGTTTATCAAGGGAGATTGTTAGCAAGCTTTCAAGATGATGCAAAGTATGAGCATGTTGGTCAAAACACAAGGTCGCAAGGTAGCAAAGACGATCAAGACTGAAGGATAAAGATTTAAAGATCTCGAACGTAAAGACAAAGTCAAAAGACAATGATAAAAGCTCAAGATCAAAGATCACACAGCATGAAGGAACAAGCCTACAACAAAGATAGAGACCAAGATCACAAGAGCTTAACGACAAAAGCAATCTCATTGATCTTATGAAGGAGTGTCACAATGAACTCACTTCGGGGGAGATTATTAGCCTCAAAATATTGAGTCGAACAAAAAGTTCGTTCATTCGGAATATTAGGTCTCGGTCATTTATATATTAAATTTTGTAATAGGCTAGAACGGGAATTGGGCTCATTTAATGTAAACTAATATGTCATGTGTTACGGGCTTAAAAGCCCAAGTAAACTCGAGCCCAACCCAATTCAAACCCACGGCCCATTAATCCTTACTAAGGCCGGCCCAACATGGGTATAAATACCCCTCTCCAAGTGTGGAGAGGGTATTGGTCTCATTTGTTTTCACACTCATTTGTTAGATTCAACCATCTTTTTCTTCTCTCTACTTTCTCTCTCTAACCTCTCTCTAAAATTCATCCTTTTCTCCTATCTTATTTTCTTGTTCAACAATGGTGAAGTAAAAATATAGCTTGGGTTACTTACACCAACGGATTTGTAATTTCATGCTCTTTCCAATGGAGTGTTCAAGGAATTTTTTCGACTTCTTTTGAATCTCGATAAACGTGAAAACATTGTCAAAACTCATCCAAAAATCACCGTTTTTTGCTTTGTTTTCAAACCCTTGTACCTGCAAGACATAATAACACATACCAAACATTTTTGCAATATAATTTCACATATTTTATGGTTATTAGTCCGTTTTAGTGTGATTTTCGGTATAAAAATGATATGTGTTTAAGCACAAATCAAAATTCGCCCACATTAAGTCATTGCTGGTCCCACACGTATTGTTTATTACATACGTTGTGAAAGAAAATCTTTTAACCCCCCCTACTAATAATCCCTCACATCAAACCAGAACAGAAAGGTGTTCATCAAGGGGATATAAGAAAAGTCATTTGTTTCGAAAACGCCCCGTTTTAACCATTTATTCATTAATAAATAAAAAACTAAGTTAAAATTTTGTTCAAATTATATAAGAGGCTTTAAGAACGGGAAACACGCAAACTGGGTGTCTCCAGGAGACAATGATCATCATCCTCAATTTTCACAATCCCCAAACCAAGCTTAAAACGAAATCACAACTAAATATAAAATTAGATGCTAACACTACTCATAAATGTTAATTGTGTAAGCGCAACTACTTCTTGCTCCCTTATTCCTAATTCCTCTAAGAAATTTATTTGGAAAACATAAAGTGAAATGAGATCACTTATTTTAATAGATTATGGTCTTATTATTATAAAGGAGTCCGGTTTAAACAATAATTAGTTTGAAATCCTTTTTTAGAGAACCGATTTGATGAGAACAAGGTCCACATTAAGTTTCTAATTTCACATGATTTAGGAGATATCCTTTTTATTTCATCCGAAACAACTCAACTACGAGTCCAGAGATGGAGGCTTTATTTAGATATCTCCGGAGTCAAAATTTGGCTTTATTAACATTATTATTGTGGCAGTATTAGCCCTCGGTCCTTTAAACAACTTAGACAATGGGAGCGAACCGTCAGGAAACAGTAGTTTTATTTTGACCTCGGGAATTTCCTCGACCTTTTTAAATTCTGAGTCAACGAGAGCGAACCGTCAGGAAACAGTAAACTTTTATCGGTCTTAGATTATTATTATTATTATTACCTCCACCCTTTAAACAACTGATTCAACAGGAGCGAACCGTCAGGAAACAATAATCTTATTTCGGCTTCGGTTTATTACATTTTATTATGGCCAAACTTTGAGTCCTGTGGTCTTTTAACTTTCGAGTCAACGGTAGCGAGCCGTCAGGAAACGGTAGCATATTTCCCCACAACACTAATAAAACCTCGATGTGTACCTTACTTTCATCAGAAGGAATTCTCTAAGAAGGGATTAAAAACCAAGAATTGCAAAAACCGTGCAACTTAGTTTATTGAAGATTATTTTATTGTGTTTATTTAGTTGATGAGAGCAAAAAGCCACAATTAACCTCTATGAGCTCTAAAGAGATCCAACTACTCCACGCTTAGCATCTAACTTATATTCAACTCTATCATTTTTTGTTCTTTGCAAAAAAAATTAAGTCTTGCAAACGCTTAGTCTCAAAAGTTAAGGGGAAAACTAGAATGCAGTACTCGGTCAAGTCAGAATCTCCCTTGTTCTAGCCTACGGGCCTACTTATTTTTACATATTTTTATATTTTTTTTAAATAAAACAATATATTGGTCAAAATGGGGTTGCGTGGGGAACAGAAAAGCACAAGTATGATCATTTCGATAGAAATCCCCCTCATACTTAGAACTGAACATTGGCCTGAATGTTCAAAAATATTAGGTGCTACCCCCACACTTAGGAACGAAAAAGGCAAATGCTAAAAATTCAGAGTGTGAAAAGGGAAACAATATCATATATATATATGATCAAGATAGAGGATTTCCCTGGATATAATCATGCAATTGATCGGAGACCAAGTGTTGGAGGGTTTGAAACAAGCACGGTAGTCTTCACGATCATAGGGAATCCTGCAAGCAAAAACAGATACCTATGAAACACAACATGGAGAGAAACACTCCCCCACACTTATTCTAATACTACATCACACTTATTCAAAATAAAAATAAAAATAGATAGATAATATGAGTTGCCTCCTGATAAGCGCTTGTTTATTAACGAGTCACTAGCTTGACTCATCCTCGAATTTAGTTGTTCATGGGGGAAAGACGGAGATCCAAGACATCCAAAGCAGGGATGTCCCCTCCGTGGTAGTGCTTGATCCGATGCCCGTTTACCTTGAAGTTGGGACCTTTGGGTTGGGATAACTCAACGGTGCCATACGGAAAAACTTCAGTAATTGTGAACGGGTCGGACCAACAACATTTCAATTTGCTCGATAAAATCTCCAATCTAGAATTAAAAAGAAGAACACGATCACAGACATGAAATTCTTTGTTTTTGATTTTTGAATCGTGAATCTTCTTTGTCTTTTCCTTATAGATCAAAGAATTCTCATAGGCCTGATCCCGAAGTTCATTTAATTCATTTAATTGAACCTTTCGGTGATCACCCGTAGTCTTAAGGTCAAAATTAGTCCACTTTAAGGCCCGGTAGGCTTTGTGCGCGAGCTCAATGGGTAGATGACAAGCTTTACCGTACACAATCTTATATGGAGTACAACCAATAGAAGTCTTAAAAGCGGTACGGAAAGCCCATAAAGCGTCATCTAACTTATTAGCCCATCTAGCACGATGCTCACATATTGTCTTCTCTAAAATCCTTTTCAAACCACGATTAGACACCTCCACTTGGCCACTAGTTTAAGGATGATATGAGGTAGAAAGCTTATGTTTAACACCATATATTTCAAGCACCTTAGAAAATTGATCATTACAAAAATATGTACCTCGATCACTAATAATGGCCCGTGGGGTTCCAAACCTGGAAAATAATTGTTACAAAATTTTCATAACTACTCAGGCGTCATTTGTGGGTAAGGCTTTGGCTTCAACCCATTTAGAAACATAATTGATAGCCACGAGTATATACTTGTTCCTTGTGAAGACGGGAACGGCCCCATAAAGTCGATGCCCATACATCAAAGATCTCACAAATCTGGATAAGATTCTGGGGCATTTCGTCCCTTTGTGAGATTTTTCCTTG
This sequence comes from Tanacetum coccineum, assembly GCA_026074375.1. Taxonomy (NCBI): domain Eukaryota; kingdom Viridiplantae; phylum Streptophyta; class Magnoliopsida; order Asterales; family Asteraceae; genus Tanacetum; species Tanacetum coccineum. The sequence goes on along the minus strand of BQNB010011266.1, from coordinate 72,105 downwards.
ACGCTGGCATGTGTCATAGTGTTAGACCATGTCATGGGCATCACGATATATAGTGTGCCAAAAGAAACCAAAATCAAAAACTTTCTTGGCGGTGTACTTAGAGCCATGACGTCCTCCGGTGGGACCATGGTGACAAGCTTCAAGAATATCCATAGCTTCCTTCCCATCTACACACCGCCTAATTTTTCGATCAGCACAGATTCTAAACAAATAGGGGTCATCCCAAAAATAATGTCTAATATCCTTGAAAAAATTCTTCTTTTGCTGGGATGGCATCCCTTTAATAAGCGCATTACCCACTAAGTAGTTTACAATATCAGCAAACCACGAGGGTTCATTTTCATCATTAAGGGCAATCATATTCAGGGACTTGTGTGGAAAATTATCATTCATTTCCATTTCAACGAGATCCCCTTTATAAGGATTTTCAAGTCTACTCAAATGATCAGCCGCAAGATTCTATGCTCCTTTTTTATCGCGAATCTTGATATCAAACTCTTGGAGTAGGAGAATCCATCAGAGTAATCTTGGCATAGCATCTTGCTTAGTAAATAAGTACTTTAAGGTCGAGTGATCCGTATACACTATTGTCTTAGACAAGACAAGGTAAGACCAAAATTTCTCAAACGCATACACCACAGCTAATAACTTTTTTTCCGTAGTGGTGTAATGTGTCTGGGCATCTGATAAAGTCTTACTCGCATAATGTATAGGTTGAAAATATTTGTTCTTTCGTTGGCCCAAGACTGCTCCTACCGCAAAGTCACTTGCATCGCACATGATCTCAAACGGTAAGTCCCAATCAGGAGCCACGAGAATAGGAGCCTCGGTGAGTTTCATTTTAAGAAACTCAAAAGATTCCATACATTCTTTCGAAAATATGAACGGAGATTCTTTCTCTAAGAGATGGGTCATAGGCTGGGCTATTTTGGAGAAGTCTTGAATAAATCTACGATAAAAGCCAACATGACCTAAGAAACTCCTTATTCCTTTAACCAAAGTGGGGGGAGGTAATTTAGCAATAACATCTACCTTAGCACGATCAACCTCGATACCATTCTTAGAAATGTTATAGCCGAGGACAATACCCTCTTTAACCATAAAGTGGCACTTCTCCCAATTTAATACAAGATTGGTATCTTCGCACCTTTTAAGCATCATGTCTAAATGGGAGAGGCAAGAAGAGAATGAATCCCCAAAGTCCAAAAAATCATCCATGAAAACTTCCATGGTTTTCTCAATCATATCATGAAAAATTGCCACCATACACCTTTGAAAAGTTCCCGGGCATTGCAAAGACCGAAAGGCATCCTACGGTAAGCAAAGTTCCCATAAGGGCAGGTGAAGGTGGTTTTTTCTTAGTCTTGGGGATCGATAGGATTTTGGAAATACCCAGAAAAACCATCAAGAAAACAATAGAATTCATTCCCAGCTAAACATTCAAGCATTTTGTCCATGAAAAGAAGAGGAAAGTAGTCTTTACGGGTGGCATCATTTAATTTTTAATAGTCCATACAAACACACCATCTCATGACCAATCTAGTCAGAATTAACTCATTATTATCATTAGTAACCATCGTCATACCACCTTTCTTTGGTATGGCATGCACAGGACTAACCCAAGGACTATTCGAGATAAGGTAAATCAATCTAGCATCTAGAAGTTTGATAACTTCTGTTTTAATGACTTCATGAATTTTTAGATTTACCCTTCTCTGGTGTTGGATAGCAGGTTTAAAGTTATCTTCCATCAATATTTTGTGGGTACAAAAATTAGGATCAATGCCCCTAATATCAGATATTTTCCAAGCAATTACTCGTTTGTGCGACTTTAAAACCTTAATAAGCTAATCCTTTTCCTCCTTTTTTAAGTCTTTAGCGATAATCACAGGTAACTTTAAAGTTCCCTCTAAAAATCCGTACTCAAGGTGGGGAGGTAAGTTCTTAAGTTCTAATTCAGGAGGTTCTTCAATTGAAGAGTTAGTCGCTTTGGTTTCATCATTTTTAAGCACCTTAGGAGGGATATCTTTCGTGGGATCATCATTTAATAATTTTTCAAGAAAAAGAATATCTCCCTCTGAATCATATATTCCATTATTAATTTCAGGTGGTATTAAATCATCTAGGGCAAGAAAGGCGTTGGTCTCTTCCAAGAGAAAGTCGCTATCCCCGAAGGGGGTAACAGATGGGGAAAGAGAGACGACAACAGGATCGGAAGAAGGAGTGGGACTGCCACTCAAAGGATGAATTAATTTCTGAACATTTAACACTTCGTGAAAATGGTCCTCGTATGTAGTGTCAATGATATCAATCTGATTGATTGACTCATCTTCATGCTTATGAGGATATTTCGAAGTGCTCTCAACATTGAAGGTAAATTTTTCATCACTAACTCTAAGAGTCAACTCTTCTCCGTATACATCGACTAGAGCACAGGTCGTATATAAAAATGGTCTCCCTAAGATAAGGTAAACACGAGGATCGACATTATAGTCAACAACAACGAAGTCAGCTGGGAACGTAAACTTATCCACCTGCACAAATACATCCTCAGCAATACCAACCGGATATGTGACCGATCGGTTAGCTAACTCTAAGCTTATGCAAGTGGGTTTAAGTTCCCTGAATTTAAGCTTTTGATATACTGAAAGAGGCATAAGGTTGATGCTTGCCCCTAGATTGGCTAAGGACATGCAAACCTCGAGTTCCTTAAAGTACCACGGTATGAGAATTTCCCAGGGTCTCCAAACTTTTTCGGAAGCTTATTAAGGAGAACCGCTGAGCAATTTTCATTCAAAGGAGTATTAGCTAATTCAAGAAGTTTCTCCTTATTGGTAAGGAGATCTTTTAGCATTTTAGCATATTTCAGAATCTGAGTCAAGGCATCTACAAGACTGATATTGAAATGAAGTTTCTTGAAGATTTCCAAGAACTTTGTAATTTGTATATCATATTTATCTTGAAGTTTTTCCTTGTTTAGCCTCGAAGGATAAGGAATAGGAGGTTGATGAGGATTTTGCTCAAGAATCTCATTCGATTTAGAAACATGAGCTGGCTGGATTACCGAAGATGGGACTCGTGGAGTACTTCCTGGACTTGAAATGTGCACCTGGTCCATGGTCGTCTTTGGGTCTCTTTCCACCTCCTTAGAAGAAGAAGAAGAAGGATTAGGTGAAGGAACTGAGGGTCCAGCCAAAGTAATACCACTCCGTGTGGTAATTACTTTAATATCTTCCCTAGGGTTAGGAATGGGGTTGCTAGGAAGCGTACCTTAAGGTCTTTCATTAAAAGATTTTTCTATTTTTGTCCTTTGATTTGCTAATAATTGAAACTTAGCATCAGACGCGATCATATGTTGTCTCAATATGTCATCCGTAGATGGAAAATTTAGAGTTTGGTGAAAATTCGTCTGAGCTTGATTTTGATTGAAATTTTGACCTTGGTTTTGATTTAAGCCTTGATTCTGATTATAATTATTCCTTTGGTTAAAATTTTGCCCTTGGTTGTTTTGATTAAACCTTTGATTCAGATAACTTTATTAAAACGATTTTGATATTGATTCTGGTTATTCCTGTTCTGAAAGTTTTGATTATTCTTATTGGAATTATTTACTTGATTGAAATCGGTGGCCCAAGATAATTGTTGGAACAATAGCTTAAGAGATTACGGTGTCCTTGAGGTTGGTAATAGTTACCTCCCGCGTTGTAGTTTCCCGTAGCAGCATATACGTCCCCTTGAGTGAAGCCACGGCGGCTTGACACTCGGAATAATGATGTTGACCACCACAAGTCTCACAACTTGGATTAACAACATTCACTTGCTGATTGGATTGGCTCATTCTTAGAAAATTCTTGTTTATTTCGGCAATTTGCTGAGTAAGAGATGCTATTTCAGGAGATGAGGAAGTGATCGATCTAGATGACTCCCCCCTTTGAGCTGAGGTATCCCACACATTGTGGTGAGCAGTCATATTTTCGATTAAATCATAACACTCTTCAGGTCGCCTTTTCATAAAGGTGCCTCCAACAGCAACATTGATTGTATCCTGGTATCTCAAAGTTAACCCGTTATAGAATATATCTATTTGGGTGACGGGTAACATGTTATGATTAAGACACCGGTCAATCGACAACTTATAACGTTCTCAAGCTTCGAATAAAGATTCGCTAGGAAGCTGTCGGAAGTTACTAATATCATTCCTTAATTTTGTAACCATGGAAGGAGGGAAGTATTTTGATAGAAAATTGGTAACCATCTCCTCCCAGCTATGGATAGAATTCTTTGGTAGAAGATCAAACCAAGCGGTGGCATGATGCATCAAATAATAAGGAAAGAGACATAAGCGCAGGACGTCATGCGGGACTCCATTTTGCTTCATGCTCTGAGTCACAGTTAAGAACTTGTCGATATGCTTATTAGCATCGTCACCTGGTAAACCATGGTAATAACAGCTCTGTTGGACTTGTTGAATCATGTGATTCTTAAGTTCGAAATCCGTAGCCTGAATATTAACGGGAGCGATCGGTTCGCCCCGGCAATTCATAGTCGGCTGGCACAGCTCCTCCATCGTTCGGAGATTGGGAGTTGGATTTTAAGGAATAGGACCCGCGGGAGGCGGTCCTTGATTGTTATTAGGATCCATATTAATTTCTTCAAAATCAAATAAAAGTGACGGTTCACCTAGATTTCTTCGACTATTATGTATAACTCTCTCGGGATCTTCAAAAGGCGGAAAGATGTCGGTCGTAGAAGAACGTGTGCACATGCACTAAAAAGAAATAAGATAGAAAAAAAAATGGATTTTTGTAAAGATAATAAAAGTGAAATAAAATTATTTTTGATATTTTAATATATATATATATATATATATATATATATATATATATAAGAAAATAAAATAGAAATAGACTTTTTTTTATATATATTTTTACAAACACGAAAATGAACTTTTAAAATAAAGGATCTTCAAGGCACTAACTCAAAACACAAAGCAAAAATCATACAAATCTCCCCGGCAGCGACGCCAAAAACTTGATACGTCGTAAACGTGTCGAGTAATAATATAGTATTTCCCGTTAGATAAAAGAATTACTTGAGGACAAGTAATAATTAAATCTTCCTGAGTCGTGTCCACAGTGAGAAATTAAAAGAAATTCACGTTGATGTCTTTTATTGGATGCTTGATTATCGAATATTTTTGGTTGGTTTTATAGAATTAAATCTATACTAAAGATTAATACTAAGGAATATTAAGTTAAAAGATCTAAAAGATATGTCTAAAGGATATGCTTGTCAAGTGAGGTGAAAAGATCATTTAAGTGTGAAGGAGAGTTTTAATTGATGAATTAGTACCCGTTTCAAAAAACTATTTTCTCACAACGTTGGTGTATTTTGAAAACAATCCTTTATTTTGATACAAATTACTAGATTAATGTTTGATTATCCTAACGGATTTTGCCCGTCAAAACAACCAAAAAGAAATCTAAATAATTCGAAAATTATTAATCAACAATTCCCTTTATTTCATACTTAATTCTCTAGTCACTACTCACTTAACAAGCATATAATATTCTACTCACTAATCATGACTATTAAGCTAGCTTATAAGACCCTTAAGCTCCTCGCCTTAGATGTAGGAATGGTTCCATCAAAATTAAAGCACGATCAAGGTTAATATGAACAATATATTAATTATAAGTTATAGATGAAACTAAATACTATAAGCTATTAATATAGGAAACTAGATCAAAAATGAAAACAATAGATATATTATTAATAAATCTAAATCCACCCAAAACTAAGATGTTCTCTTCGAAAAGTGAACGAGGATTAGGTATATTTAAGGACTGGATCTAAAATAATAATCCAAAAAGCTAATTGAACAAGCTAAATACTATAAGCTATTAATATAAAAAAACTAGATCGAAAATGAAAATAATAGATCTATTATTAATAAATCTAAATCCACCCAAAACTAAGACGTTCTTTTCGAAAAGTGAACGAGAATTAGGTATATTTAAAGACTAGATCTAAATAATAGACCAAAAAGCTAAATGAATAAGCTAAAGGCTAACTAAACTTCTCGAAATAAGCTATATAAAGCTTATTCAAGAGCTTAAAACCAAAAAATATATGAAATAAGCTAATCGAAATAAGCTATTATGAAGCTATCCGAAAATAAGCTAATCTCAATAATCCAAGAATAAGCTATTCGATTGAGCTTATTTGGAAATAAGCTAGAAAAGTGATATAAAAAAGAAAATAGGATAAGAGAAAGAAATAAGCTCAAGTCACCAACCTTTAAAAAAATCATCTTCATTAATAATAAGCCAAGTACAATAATCTAAGATAATAAGCTCTAAGATCTTTTACAAAAACTAAACTATTAGAAAATAAGCTAAAATAAAACTATGTGAAAATGTAGTGAAAGAAGTATATCCAAATAAGAGGAAGTGAGGGTGAATATATAGCCAATTGCTAGGAGGGGTAATCTTGTAATTTTGCATGCTCCCAAAGATGCCAGCAAATATGAACCATTTTCAGCCATTCATTTGGCCACGTCAGCAACCATCAACCAATAACATTCCATCAATGATTGCCCAGATACTCTTCCAATGATGAATAGATAAATGTGTTAAAACATTAAACTTTGTGAACACTTTACCTACCTACATTTTTAGCACTTCTTCAAGATCATCTTCCGGGAAAGAAGTTGCATGAATCTTAGGCAATGATATTACATACTTTCTAGCCTCAGTGTTTCTGTTCTTAAAGAAGAAAAGATCCTTGTTATACAAATACCTTGTTGGCGCATTTGGATCTCTTTCACAACCTTGAAACACTTGAGCTGGTTTCTCGGGAAATTATCAAGTTCATTTGGAAGTATCTATAAACATTATAACTACATACATATATATATATATATATATATATATATATGTGTGTATATATATATATATATGTATATATATATATATGACGTGGAAGAAAGAGAGGAGGGAGAGAGAGAGATTCAGTGAGGTAGAGAGGGAGAGAAGAAGGGGAGAGAAAAGAGTGAGAGTGATTTTTGGAGAGAGAAAGAAAGAAAGAAAGAAAGATTAGATTAGAATGAAATCACCAACCCACATAACTTCCCTTAAGCTTCTATTTATAGGCAAGAGGGAAGCTTCTAGTTTACCTTAGGGAGGGATGTAGGTTATTACATGTTCATACATTACATGACCCGACATTGACTAAAACGTAAAATACAACAGTGTAACCGACACTTTTCTTGTTTCTAACAATCTCCCCCTAAGGGGTGGTTACTACTGCCTTATAAATAAGTGAGGGTCAAATGTCTTGGGACGTCCTCCAATATACTCTTCAACCATTCTCAGCTGCTCTTTGTGCTTCAAAGTCTTGTCAGTCTTTTCCAGCATCTCGTTTGATCTCTTGATGTCTTTGTTGCTTCAGTCTCTGCCCTTCAACCTCTTGTATCCATGACCAACTCGTTCTTGTTCACCATCTCTAGCAGATTATCATGAATCTTCAAAAGTGTATCATCACAGAACTTGTTTACTTTACTAAGCTTCATGAGGGATTATATGTTGTGCTGCTTAAGATATACAATTCCTTTCTCTATTCCTAACATAGTGTATGGTATCTTCTGATCAATTCCTTCAAAATAGAACTTGGGCTTGGTAAGGTTGAGAGTCCTTTGATAGCTTTCCACTCCTAACTGTATGTCTTCAACTTTGTTCTAGATCACCATTCTTCTTATAAAGAGAAGAAGTGTATTGTTGAAGTCTTTCTCGAAGTTTGACTAGAGATGGTGTAGCTTATCTTGAACCTTAAGCTAGTACATGTCTTCAATATCATTCAAACTGAGTCTTGGCAAACCGGCATAGCTAAATTCATATTCCTTTTTGTCTGATCTCCTAAGACCATAATTAACGTTAAGAATCCATACCCCCACTTCTTCTTCACAACAACACGAACAACGAATCCTTTTGTCTGAATAAACCTTATCTGATGACATGTTACCCAATTCTGCCTTGAAGAAGTCTTTTCTTGCATCTTCCCAATGGTGAATACCGTTGAGGGCTTCGATTTGGTAACGATGAATCTTTTTGCCCCATCTGTCAAGAATCATGTCTTCTATACCTTGAATATGATACCTTGCAGCAAAATGCTTGGTTAGAGATGTAGCATACTTCTCACCCGTGATAAGGTTTACAAGGTAGTAGAAATCATTATTGTCGAAGCAGTTGTGTGGTTTTGTACTTTTAGACATATGTTTCTCAAACGATCTAGGCTTGGACACATCACCTTCATCATTACTCCACTAAGCTTTAGTTAAAATTGATGCCTTCAATTGATCATCGTAGTATTCAAGTTCAACATCATTCTTGTACTGTTTCTTCAACTTTTCCAATCCAGCACCTTCTAGATCTTCTATGGTAAGTTTGTCTTTCTTGATGAGTGCTTTGAGTTTCTTTACCATAGCTACAGTTGATGGTCCAAGAATGTGGTCTTCATTTTAATCAATATTAGACTTTAAGAGCATATCGAACCATGTCGTCTTTCTCTTAGCAGCTTCTGCTGACCCCGACTTCTTATTAAACCATCTTGCATTAGGACGTTTTTTAATGTAATATTCTTCTTGGTCTTGGGGTTGATCAGCAAGAGTGTCTTCTTGAACTGGAACCACGAGAGCTTTGTCTTTCTTTGATGATCTAGAAGGTTTACCAGCATCCTTCCTTCTTTTCTTTCTTGTCTCCCCTCACGATCATTAGGAGGATCCGGATCATCGTGAGACCTTTTATTGAAGGATGGCCCTTGTCTTGTGCATCTAGTGCTTCTTGATCAAGAGTGATGGATTCATATAGAGTGTTATAAAGCTTCTGATTAGTGTCATAAGTCTCATTGGACTTGTTCTGGTACATTCTATTCAGCATCTTTAGCTTCCATTCCATCTCTGAAAGATCATCATTAGTTGGTGATGATGGGGTGAAAAGACTAATTTGATTTTTTTCCATGACTTCACACAGAGTTGTTAAGACGAGGCTTAACAAACTTGGCAATGGATATTGGCACGTATGTAGGTAGTTGTTTCTTCATTTCAGTTATAACTTTAGCTTGGATAGCCTCTTCGATTGCTTTAGGAACATTGATCGATGTAAGAGCTTCCAGCTTCTGATCATACTCTTTAAACTTCTGCTCTACTTCCTTTCTGAATGTAATCTTACAAATGTTGTGTTTTGCCTTTGCCATGAGCATATTTGCTTTTGCTTGAAGTGACTTGTGTTGGGATTTGTGACCAGATCATGTGTTATAGTTGTTAGTGGAGATGATATAGGATGATCAGCATCGTCTGGAAACATTTCTTGCAAATCAAATTCAGTAGCTTGAACATCTATATTTGTACCAAAAGGTACTTCAGATGCACTTGATAAATAGCTTAATACCTCATGATTTCCCTCTAGGTTAGCCACTGTTGAGGTTGTGTGAGCATCAGTATAAACTAGTTTACTTAGTATATCCATCAATTCATGTACAGGTGGATCATAAAGAAGATTTGAGAAATCTTCCATAGATGAAGTAGTTACTACTAGATTGAATGAAGTAAACTTTGGTAGCTCTTGTGACTTGTTATACACGAATACTCCAAAACTTGTTGCATCATCATCATCTCTCTTATCATCATCAGCAGAGATATCCATATCAGAATCTTCCAAAACCTTTGATGATGTATAATAGGTACAGCAGGTCTTTGGGCCTGGGCCATACCATCACATCTAAGCCTTGGCCCAACCAAATAGATAACAAACATAATGGGTCGGGACTAAGCCTAAAATCACACTAGCCACGACCCAGATACAACAAGACAGACTTGGATTGGTCACAGGCTGCTCCCGCAAGCCAGCAGCGGATTAGTCAACGTCCGCGGAAGATAATCCGCGTCCACAGTCACGATAACCGTGGACCCTTTCCCGACAAGGGTCCCACTTCGGCCACTACGATTATAGGCGAAATACTAGGAAACCCTAGTACTATACTCGCATATAAAAGGAATCCTTTGACACTTCAAATGGTATGATTTTCTCACTCTTCCCAATACACACACATACCTCTAACAACATGTTTTCTTACTCTTACGCCGGAGTCTAATCGTGGGGCCTGACCCCATAGTAAGGCTGACGGTTTACTCTCATTTCTGCAGGAGATCTTCTCAACTACTTCGTTTAGTACAAGATCTAGCCCACCAGTAGCTTGGAGGTTTGGTCCAACAAGCAACTTAATCCCATCTCGTAACCCTCACACATTTTGTACTAACAAGTTGGCGCCATCTATGGGACCCATACACAACTGTGTTTCTTAAAATACTCACCATGAGCGAACCAGTATACCTTATTCCCACCCCGCCCACGTCCGCCGTACGAAACACAGTAGGGAAAGGGAATGAGCAAACCCTAGAAAACCCGAATAGGCCCGCGTCCGAAGCAGCCCTTTGAGAATATCATGACAGGTATTACGACCAGCAATTGCCGATCATAGCTGAAAAGGTTCACAAAGAGAAAGCACAGCAGGATAAGCTGAAAGAAGTGAAAGTCCGTCTTAACTTCGAAGGGTGTTCATGAAAAAACTCAAAGATCCAAGAAGTGTCACAACACTCCGAGTCCAGGACACTAGACGTAAGCGGAGATCTTAGGAGGAGGCTAAAGTCTAAACGTTCACATAGCATGTCCAGAAGTCCTGAACCAACCCCTAGCGTCTTTTCCAGGATAAGACGTGAGGGATCAGAATCACCTAGAAATAGGCTGGGGGATAATGGAAGAAAGGAAAGAGGAGTGTTCAAAAGGCTAGGGGTTAAAGGAAGAAGTGTGTCCGCACACTCAGAGAGCCGCTACCAAAGTTCTTGTTCAAGAAAAACGGAACCGATCCCCAGAAAGCGTTACCATGAGGGGACGTTTTCACGGAGAATGGAACCATTCTCAAAGAGTGAGGATAGCGGAGGAGGGCACTGGAAGTGAAGATCGAAAAAACAAAAGTCGAGCATTGAAGAAGACGACATGTCTCAACCATGGGTGTGCGAGGAAATAGATCCCTTCACACCCCGAATCCACTACATTGACTTCCCAAAAAAGACCCAGATGCCGAGCAATGTCAAAACATATGACGAAAGTGAGGACCCTGAGGATCATTTGAAAATTTTCCAAGCAGCTACAAAGGTGGAACGCTGGGCAATGCTAACATGGTGTCACATGTTAAACTTCACACTCACCGGATCCGCTAGGGTATGGTTCGATGACTTACCTCTAGAATTCGTGAATAGTTATGACGATTTAAAAAAAGGCATTCCTAGCAAACTTCCTCGAACAAAAGAAGTGTATCAAAGATCCTGTGGAAATTCACCATATCAAACAAAGAGAGGGGAAATCTACCGAGGATTTTGTGCAAAGTTTCAAGTCTAAAAGTAGGCATGTCAAGGGAGCCTCATAATGTATGAGAATCTCATGATTCATGCATGGAATCACTAACCCCGAACTGATTAAACGTCTACATGATAACATCCTAAAATCAGTTGATGAAATGATGAGGGCAACCACAACGTTCCTCAGGGGGGAGGTAGCGGCTTCCAACCAGTCGCGGAAGAAAACACTTTTGACATGGAAGCAACAGGAAACAGGGCGAAAGCAAAATTTTGACAAAAGGGGAGACTTCATGAACCAACAAAGGTCAGAACGGAGGCGTGACAAGTTCACACTCCTCACAAAATCCCCAAGGGGTTTGGCTTTGGATAAGGGCAAAATTAAAACTCCACCACCAATGACAACACTCGTAGAAAAAAGAAATAATAACAAGTTTTGTGGATTCCACGGGGAAGTGGGGCATAATACCGATGAATGCATGCATTTTAAAAAGACAAATTGAAGAATTAATCAAGGCTGGAAAGATGTCGCACGTAATAAAGGAGCTAAAACAAGGCAGCGGAAAGGACCAGCTAAAAACAGCAAAGAAGGAAGAAGCCTTCAGAAAAGATAAAGCTATGGTGATTCTAATGGTCCAACCATGGCAAAGGGTGGCCAGGCAAAGGGTCACGCAAAGCTTCTCCCCTGATCCAGAAATTTCGTTCCCACCCTTAGGGGATGAGGACGAAGCGGAAGGCCCCATGATTATTAAAGCAGAGATAGGAGGTCACTTCATACATCGCATATACGTAGATGGGGGTCGGCTTTAGAAATACAATACGAACATTTCTTCAATAGGCTCCGTTCGGAAGTAAAAAACCAAATTGCTTTGGCCATCGCACCCCTCATTGGTTTTAGCAGAGAAATCATATGGCCAACAAGACAAATATCGCTACCAGTGAAAATAAGGGATGCGGAACATTTGACTTCTACATAGATAAACTTTGTTATGGTAAGCTCACCATCTCCATACAATGAGATCATAGGGAGGCCAGGAGTCAAGAAAATTCAGGTAGTCCCGTCAAACGCTCATGGAATTTTAAAATTCCTAGTTCCAGGAGGAATACTCACACTGCGAAGCAGCAATATTATCCCACTCGAATGCACGATGGTCTCAGGACCAGAAGCATAGCCTTCCACCATCACTCAAGCTGCGAAGGAAAGAATCAAAGTAGCAATTCATCCAGAATACCCAGAGCAAACAATAGCAATAGGTTCTACTCTAACGGAAGAAGGCCGAAAGGAGTTGTGCGACTTACTTAGGCGTAACCTGGACATATTTGCTTGGAAACCAGTAGACATGATTGGTGTTTCGGGGCATATAGCGGAGCATCGGCTGAACGTTCGAGAAGGATGTCCTCCAGTCAGATAAAAGAAAAGAAGCCAAGCACTAAAGAGAAACAAGGCAATACAAGAGGAAGTAGAAAAACTTGTAGACCCCGACATCATGAAGAAAGTCCATTACCACAGCTGGTTATTAAATCTGATAATGGTAAAAAAGCCCGATAACAGTTGGAGGATGTGCGTAGACTTCAAAGACCTAAATAAGGTATGTCCTAAAGATGGGTACCCGCTCCCAAAAATAGATTGGAAGGTAGAATCCTTCTACGGATATCCCTTTAAATGTTTCCTGGATGTATACAAAGGATACCACCAAATCAAAGTGGCAAAGTAGGATGAAGAGAAAACAACATTCATCACTAGCCAGGGAATATTCTGCTACTCAAAAATGCCTTTTGGGTTGAAGAATGTTGGGGCAACCTACCAGCGCTTGGTAGATAAAGCCTTCCAGAAACAAATTGGCAGAAACTTGGAGGTATACGTAGACGATCTGGTAATCAAAAGCCGCACGGAACAAGAAATAATAAGGGACATCAAAGAGACATTCAAAACTCTAAGGGAAATAAACATGAAGCTAAATCCTAAGAAATGCACCTTTGGAATAGAAGAAGGCATGTTCCTGGGATACAAGGTAAACACCAAAGGGATAAAAGTTTATCCGGATAAGGTAGAATCCGTCCTAGGCTTACCATCCCCAAAATGTCTAAAAGACGTATAGAGGCTAAATGGAAAATTAGCAAGTCTAAACAGGTTCCTGGCCAAGTTAGCATAAAAGTCGCTACCGTTCTTTAAAACCCTAAAAATGCACAAAGAAGAGCGACTTTCAATGGACTGTAGAAGCGGAAGCCACATTCAAGCAAATGAAAAACTAATAGCTAAACTACCCACACTAACTGCACCTATAGAAAAGGAGGAACTTATTGTTTACCTTGCGGCAGCAAGAGAAGCCGTGAGCACAATTTTGATGACCGAAAGGGAGGCGAAGCAAATGCTAGTCTATTTCGTTAGCCGTGTCTTACAAGGCCCAAAAATAAATTACACACCAATGGAGAAGTTAGTACTGGCTTTAGTACATGCCAGTAAACGGCTAAAGAGGTACTTCCAATCACATCTAATCATTGTCATCACATATCAGCCAATCAAGCAAGTGTTGTTAAAACCAAAATTTGTAGGAAGACTGCAGAAATGGAGCATAGATCTGGGAGAATATGACATACAATACAGGCCAATAATATCAATCAAAGGACAAATCTTGGCAGACTTCATAGTGGAGCGGCCAAAAGATGACTCCCTAGTCGCACCCATGGAGGTTGAGGAAGAGCTTCTGGATCCATGGACATTGTTCACGGACGGATCGTCCTATATAGATGGTTCCGGAGCCAGACTAATACTTACAATCCCAGAAGGAACAAAGTTTACTTATGCTCTGAGGTTTGAGTTCGATGCAACCAACAATGAAGCTAAGTATAAAGCTCTGGTAGCCGGTCTCAGGATCGCAGAACAAATAGGGATAAAAAACCTTCAAACACATGTAGATTCCCGCCTATTGGCTAACCATGTCAATAGGTCCTACATAGCCAAGGAACCAGGTATGATTCAATACTTGGGAAGGTAAAAATGCTCGCAAACAGTTTCAAGAAGTTCTCAATCAAGCTTGTGCCCAGAAGTGAAAACAAGAAGGCTGACGCACTAAGTAAGATTGCGTCCACCAGCTTTTCCCACCTAACAAAGCAGGTTCTGGTGGAAGTACTTAAAGAAAAATCCATAAATGAAGAAAAAGTGTTAACAGTCGTGAAAGAAGAAGGAAATACTTGGATGACCCCAATTTATGAATACCTCACAGAAGAAACACTCCCTACGGAAAGGAAGAAGACAAGGGCGGTACAGCTCAAATCAAGATGGTACGCCGTAATCAATGGAGTTCTATCCAATAAATCTTTTCTTGAGCCATGGCTACGATGTGTCGAACCATTACAAGCAAACTATGTTCTAAGAGACTCCATGAAGGATCATGCAACATGCAGATGGAGAAAAGGTCCGTGGTAGCCAAAGCTATACGAACATTGTACTACTGTCCAACCATGCATAAAGACGCAAGGAAAGTGATACGAGAATGCTAAGACTGCCAAGTTCATCGTCCCATGCCAAGGAACCCACAGCAAAAGTTAACTCCCATCACGTCTCCATGGCCATTCTAAATATAGGGAATTGACATAGCCGGACCTTTCCCAGAAGGGTCTGGCAAGGTCAAATTTTTAATAGTAGCAATAGACTATTTCACAAAATGGGTTGAGGAAAAACCTGTCCTAACTATAACAGGCAACCAGATCAAAAAGTTTGTATGGGATAACAGAGTTTGCTAGTTTGGCCTACCAGGGGAGATAATATATGACAATGAAAAGTAATTTAGAGATAACCCATTCAAGGATTGGTGTGAAAAACTAAATATCCGCCAGCACTTCGCCTCCGTCCAGCATCCACAAACCAACGGCATGGTGGAAAGAGCGAACAGAATCTTGGGAGAAGGAATAAAGGCACGATTGGATAAAAGAAGCAAGGATTGGATGGATGAAGTCTCGTACGTCCTATGGGCGCACCGTACCATGATCAAGTCAAGCAATGGAGACACTCCGTTCTCACTAACATACGGAACAAAAGCAGTGATTCCAGCTGAAATTGGCATGCCTACCCTCTGCACAAAGAGGAGCATAGATCTGGGAGAATATGACATACAATACAGGCCAATAATATCAATCAAAGGACAAATCTTGGCAGACTTCATAGTAGAGCGGCCAAAAGATGACTCCCTAGTCGCACCCATGGAGGTTGAGGAAGAGCTTCTGGATCCATGGACATTGTTCACGGACGGATCGTCCTATATAGATGGTTCCGGAGCCAGACTAATACTTACAATCCCAGAATGAACAAAGTTTACTTATGCTCTGAGGTTTGAGTTCGATGCAACCAACAATGAAGCTAAGTATAAAGCTCTGGTAGCCGGTCTCAGGATCGCAGAACAAATAGGGATAAAAAACCTTCAAACACATGTAGATTCCCGCCTATTGGCTAACCATGTCAATAGGTCCTACATAGCCAAGGAACCAGGTATGATTCAATACTTGGGAAGGTAAAAATGCTCGCAAACAGTTTCAAGAAGTTCTCAATCAACCTCGTAGTAAGTTATAAGTTTAAGTTAGAAAGCTAACTGGGTCAAAGGCCCATGGATAAGCCTACTAAAGGCCCATGGCCGGCCATAGCATGAGATATATAAACCCTCTCCATGTGGAGAGGGTGTTGGTTGTTTATTTGTCACATTTCATTAAGCTAATATTATCATTTTTCTCTCTCTTTCTAAGTGTTCATCCAACCATCTTTCTCTCTCTAAAACTCTAAGTGAATCAATCCATACTTGTGTTAAGATTATTCTACAATTGGTATCAAGAGCCATGGGGTGTTTGTGAAGGTTTTGTGTGCGTTTGTTACTCATTTTTGGTTCGTGTAACTTGGTTTGAAATTTTCAAAAAAAATTTCACTTTTTAAAGGTTTTAAAACCATAAAGATCATAACTTTCTTTCTTAGTTATCATAGTATAGACTAGAAGTACAAGAAAATCTTTCAAAAACCATAAAAATATCATCTTTTTGAGTCTTTTTGGTTAAAAAGAGGGTTTTGTACCAAGAATCTTGATTTCAAATTTTTCATGTCAAAAATGTTAAAGTTTGTGTTTTTAAGGTTCTAAAGTCTTAGATAGTTAAGTTGTACAAGAAAAATCGGGTAAAAACGTCAAAAAGTAAGTCTTTTTAAGATTTTTGATTTTTGAGTTTCAAAGTCCTTTAGGCGATCTATACGTTAATTTCTTCAGGCGGTCTATACTTTGGTTTCTAAAGGCGATTTATACGTGTGTGATTACTCAGGCAATTTATACGAGTGTGATTACTCAGGCAATTTATACGTGTGTAATTACTCAGGCGATTTATACGTGTAATTACTCAGGCGATTTATACTTGCGTATTTAGTCAGGCGATTTATACACTCAGTTAACAAAGGCGAATTATACACAATCAATTAACAAAGGCGATTTATACATGCTCTTTTACAAAGGCGATTTATACATTCCTTTGTGAAGATGATTTATACGGTTTGCTTGGGTGATTTATAGGCTTTACTAAGGAGAACTATACACGTTCATTAGGTGAAGTATACGGTTGTTCTTTGATTTGTAAAATCCCGTGAAAACTTGATTTCTCGGTTTTATCAAGAATTGTAAAATCCCGTATATTCCTAAAGACTCAATTTCATTAATCAAACCTCACTTTAACACAATAACCTCCAATCACTGTCTGATCATTTAATCTTATCACATTGAAATGGATCCAATGATTTCACTTAGACAAAAGAATACTCTTGCTGAGTACATGATACTCTCCGGTGCTGACAATCATCCACCTATGTTGGACAAAGACCTGTATGATTCTTGGAAAAGTATAATGGAATTATACATGCAAAATAGAGAACATAGAAGAATGATTGAATCAGTTGAACATGGTCCTCTCATTTGGCCTACAGTTGAAGAGAATGGTGCAATTTGAATTATCTGCTGCTGAGAAAATTCAAGCTGGTTGTGATATGAAAGCTACCAATATCATTCTTCAAGGTCTTCCTGCTGATATCTATTCACTTGTGAATCATCACAGAGTTGCTAAAGATTTATGGGAGAGAGTTCAATTACTGATGCAAGGTACATCTTTGACAAAGCAAGAAAGAGAGTGTAAGTTGTATGATGCATTTGATAAGTTCACTCACATCAAGGGGGAATCACTTCATATGTATTACTTGTGATTTACTCAGCTGATTAATGACATGAACATCTACAAGATGAAAATGGAGCAATTTCAAGTTAATACCAAGTTCTTAAACAGTCTTCCACCTGAATGGAGTAAGTTTGTGACTGATGTCAAGCTTGTTAAAGATTTGCATACCTCCAACTTTGATCAACTTCATGCATATCTTGAACAACACGAACTCCATGCAAATGAAGTCCGTATTATGCGTGAACGCAATCAAGATCCACTTGCATT
>BQNB010011266.1:0-50206 GCA_026074375.1 Tanacetum coccineum | reverse complement strand
TTTCAAAAAGTGGCAACAAATATTTTTTGGCACGTTTGACTTAGGAAAAAATTGACTCAAGTCAAGTTTTAAAAACTTGTTTAGACCTCACAAATGATGTAATTTGGCACTAAAACTCAGGATCACAAGAGCTTATCCAAACAAGCTCTTGTACCTCTTTTAAAAACTAACAGAAATAAGGTATAACTTAGCAAACTTGAAAAACACCTTTAAAACTTTTTGAAAACAGACTCAAAGAAGCTTAATACTTAAGCTAAAGTTAACCATGTGACAGCAACCCATGTCATTCCCTTTTTGACCCATTTTAGACTTAAACCAAACACCCCTTTATATTCTAAAAACGAATTTTAAAACTTATAAAAGCTGATTTAGGCACTCATTTTTAAAACAAAGATCAAACAAGCATTAATAAGCATAAAGAGGACATAAACGAGTAAGACAAACAAGAATAAGCTAAGAATAAGCACAAATAAGCTGTTGCTACAGTAACTTTTAAGCAAAAGTTTAAAGAGAAAGCATACCTTTATCCTTGCTCAAAACAGGATTTTGAATACCTAAATAAGCTTTAAAACCTACCCAAAGCTTATAAAAGCTTAACTAAGAAACCCAATGAATCATCCTTGTTTGCTCATTCATCCTTTTGCTTGATCAAACAGTAATTTTTTTTCTTCTTAAATTTTTTTCTTAAGTTCTTTGTATCAAAGTTGAAAACAGATTATATAGAGCTTATATTAAGAGCTTATAAGGTTGTTTAAAGAAACATAAGTAACTTAGACACAATGTAAGATTAAAGCTGAATTTTCATTAAAAAAGAAAGTACAAGTACATAAAAGAAACTAAATTGAACTAAAACTTAACACACTAAAAAAAACTAACTGGTGCCTCAAGGGCTTACAAAAGACTTAAATAGCCAGACTAAGCTAGGGTTTCACTTCTGTCTTCTTTCCTTGGTGTGCTTCTTTGTAGACACATTTGAGCCTTGTGTGCTTGTTGTGAGAGTGTAGAAAACACAAACAATCCTGGCCATTGATTTAGCTTGCTGCCCACACAAATTTATAACAACCTTTGATCGAATTGTGGGAATTAAGATTGCCAAGCTGGATGATAACCCATGTGGGGGTGGGGTTTAGTTATGGTGATGGTTTTGGAGTGTTATGGGGGGTCAACGAGGTTGAAAATGACAGGTTTGGGGGGTTATGAAGTTTGGCGGGAAATGTGTGTAGAAGATATACAGTATTTCAATTTCCAGGTGTGGGTTTGGGGTTTAGTCAAGTATGGTCCCTCATGGTTATAATTGTGTTTGCACCACACGTCCTTGTGTTTATACAAGTTTTGGGACTTGGCAAAAATTCCCCCCGAATGTTATAAAGGGCATTACACCCATGGTCCTTTTGAGTTATAGGTTTGGCTAGTTGGCAGACTTGGCCCTTGTGGTTAATACTTTGGGCAATTTGCAGTTTTGGCCCTTGTGAGTATTTTTCCTCTTTTCCTTTGTAAAATAAGTTAGGGACTTGGCAGAATTGGTCCCTAAACTCATTTTTCTTCACTTTTTGACTTTGGATTTGTCGGGGTTGACTTTGGTTGACTTTCTGACACTTGGGCTTTGTCTTGACTTTGTCTTTTCCACGCTTTTCCATTCCGTGTCCGGTTTTGTCGTTTTGGCTTCGTTTTTCGTCCTTTTCTTAGATATCCGTTCCTGCACAACACAATTAGCAAAACAAGCATATATTTGGTATTTTAAGTCCGTTTTTGGTTATTTTAGCTCATTTTTAAAGGTAAAAGGTGTGTGTAATTAAACACATACCAAGCACTCACTAAGGTTTCGAGTTATCAACCATGGTTAAGTCGTAAGATAAAGTCAAAAGCAATACATCTGCAAGTGTATGCATCACAAACTGGGGGACTTGATGATGTACCCTCCAAACAGCTCGAAGGCCTCCTCTTCGATCTTACTCGGGTTCTCTTCCCCAATGCACTTGGAAACCTACAAAAGTTTCTCATGGCTTAAAATCATTCATAACAATGACTACCAATATGAGAATCCGCCACTCGAAGCCCAACACCCTCTAGGGTGTGCCCTTCGATGAAACTAACAAAAAGGTTATGTCTGACCAAGTCAAAACCCATGTTTTTCCGCCAAGATAGGGACCGTGATACATTATGTGATAACCCATAATTTTGAGTTTACATTTATTTATAAACTGAAAACATTTTACTTTAAACATGTGAAAACTTGACTTTACATATAACCATTGGGTTATCCCGCGTACAACAAGAAACAACTTTAAGTGTATTTCGGCTATATACTAAGTTTAGTCTACATGTAACTAATGCGGGTCTTGTAAACTCGGAAAAAGTTTTACAACTCCCTAGGCAGAGTACGTAACCGTTGTAGTGTAGTAAGGTGAGGCTTGGGGGTTGTTGTCGTTCTCTAGGGGAATAGGTTGGGAAGGCTTGAACAAAATCTAACAGAGGTCTACGGGGTTGAGAGAAGATTCTTTTTGTATTTTTATAAAAGCAGGTATTGAGAGGTTGGTTTGGTTTTAACTAATTAAACTAATTATAAATCTAAACTAATTTGGTGGTAACTTATATGATAAGCGATTGTATTTACTTAATCATGCATTACTCCTTAGTTTTCTTCTCCTAATCATGTTGCTTTGTCACGCTCGTGATGATCTGTGTAAGTATTTTCTAAGTCATGAACGAATTACACGAACCTGCCGTCTACATAATATTCCGTTAAGGCAACGCACAAGTAAGGTAGTGTGAAGACTATTACAAGGCCCCTAAGAGTATATTACATGCAATTAAAATACCTTAAGAGGGATCAACCATATTAGAGGTAAGGTAGTATGAAGACTTTTACCGATGGTGTCTTTTCTACACACTCGCTTTTCCCTAGACATCTATGCCAATTTAATATCTTATGGCTAGTTTTCTAAATCCTAACGCGCACATTCATCACAAGAAGTAACACAATAAAGATCTACAAACTAAGTTTCATGCAATCATAAGTAAATACTCATATATCTAGCCTTGCATGGCAAATAAAGAAAAAGAACAAGAATATATCACAAAACACATAGACATTTTATGTGATAAAGGATAAATGAACTTCACTTGATTAAATTATGCGGTTGAAGCTATTACAAGAGGGTTTTGACACCCTAAAAACGAGCCTAAATGCTGCTAAAATCATCTTCCCAAAGTAAGGTTCGTCTCTCAAAAGTTATACTAAAAGTTACATACTAAAACCTTAAAATCGGATTTGTATATATAGAAAAAGAGGCGCGACGGCGTCGCTTTATGTTTCTGACGTCGTCGCCCCGTAGAATCTTCTAGGGTTTCTTTAAGTCAGCTACGTTCTGACACCATCTAGAAATCCTTGACGCTGTCTCTTGAATGATCCCGACGCCGTCGCTTTATGTTTGCAACGCCGTCTCCAACCATTGTTTGGAATTTCTTCAAGATAGTTGGTGTAGAGTCGTGGTCTTGTCCGTTTCTTCTCCAATTAAGCCCAAGTCACGTGTATTTCCTCCAAAAGCCATCCAAGTGCTAAAAATACAAAAACAAATGATTAAGCACATAATCTGGGCATATTTGCATGATTTAAGGGGTTAAATGACCCCAAAAAAAGTGTATCAAAAGACACCTCATCAAATACCCCTACACTTGGGATTTGCTTGTCCTCAAGCAAATGGGCTTTTCTACCTAGACAATAGCAATATTAGGGGCATTTAACCTACTCTTTAAAATCAGTTTATGACACAACCTTCTAGACCTCGTAATTAAAATCACAGAAAGTATATACTAGCACTGCACATAAGTGTTTGGATTCTCTCTTTCACTCAGGTGTATAATGAATTATAACAATAATACATGTCGTAGCATACAAATTACCATAGGCTTGGTAAAGGATCAAACCTCTATCGCTAGGCGCAAGTATTAGTTATTACTATCAAAGAGGTCTTTTAAAGGGTTGTGATGTATAGGTGTAAGATAACATTAATGAAAACGGAAACAAAAACGGATGGGATATATTTGGGGGTGAATTTTTGGGTGAATTTGGGGTGAAAAGGTTAGCTAATTATTTATACGAATACACGCTGATTGGGTTGCTAAGCCAAAGACTCAGACAAATATATACAAGCTCTACACAACTCTACATCAATCTCTTTTCTTTTTCTTTTCTATTTTTTAATAACATAATACATCATAACTTAAGGTTGATAATACACCCCTACACTTGAGTTTTAAAACTCATAATTACAATCTAACTAATGACCCAAATTATAGTGGATCAACATAACATGGAGCTTATTGAGCTCTATTAGGGGTATTTTTATGACTTCTTCCCCGTTCTTCATAAGATGAATACTACCATGAATCCCAATCATCCCAAAACTGTACTTACAAGGATAAGGACTTAGCAACCGTGTACTCAAATAATTAACTTGGGTTAAAACAATAATGTACTAAAAGCGAGTACATACAAGGTAGGCTAAGGCGATTTGGGTGTAACAATTGGTTTAAAGGTTAACAATGCTCTTCATTAATAGTCCGGCTTAACTAGAAAATTACGAGAACCATGAAAAGGATAGGCTCGGAGGGTTTCACTAGGGGAGTCTTGCACTAAAAATGAGTGTGAAGCACGGGTGTGGGATAGTTATATAGTCGATGCGACCATAATAACAATTACAGGTTTAAAACATGGGTTAAGCCTAGTGCCTCTTATCATTTAGCAAATCCTAATTCTCACTATGCGGTCTCGGGATGCATCACAAAAACAAGTTCTAGAATTTAATACACTACCGGTACACTCATATAATTTTAAACCGATACCAATGTTCCAGAAAAGGCGACAAAATCATACATACACATCCGCAACAACGGAATAGATACATATAACTGCATTCGAACCTTAACTCGAACAAGCTAAAGGTAAAATTATCTTGGGTATCAAAAATAGATACCCGAATTCCTATAGATCTAAAGGCGAACCTCGCATTTTTGGGGTGGAATTTTGAGGGTTTTTATGCTAGTCATATAAATTGCTATCCATGAGACGTAATTAATACTCGGTTTTTGTCGATATATGTCATATTTTTTTTTAATTTAGGTTAAAATTACCTTGTACGCTATGTTTCGATATATTACACATCATTTTAAGGACAAAGCAAATGGCAAATGAATGAATAGTTTCTAAGGCTTATTTTCCCTCTACACTTAAGTTGAACATTGTCCAATGTTCTTAAAAGTACCCGTAAAACGAATAAAGGGAAAATAAAATAGGTAAAAGAAACTAGTACTCCCCTGGTTTGCTCAATAATGGAGAAGAAATATGCGATAACTGGTTAAATCGTCCTCCAAGAATCGTCATCCAGAAAATTCCAAGGAACTTCCAAGCTTCTTCTCATCAAATATAACTTGTAAATCAAAGACAAAGACAACTACACTCGGCGTAAAATCTACAGGATAATGGTATACACAACAAAACTTTTAGGGTTGACTTTATGAAAGCAGTAAAGATAAGATGAAAACGATGATGTAATCATAGGTTGCTACAGGCTTATAAGAAAATTACAAATTTTGGATGTTGTATAAATTATTTTTCGAAAATAATAGAAATTTTTTAAATTTTCACATGTCTGGAGGCGCGACGCTGTCAGGAGTAAATCCTGACGCCGTCTCCACACACTATGAAAATTTCACTTTTGTTTTTCTTGAAAAATTTCCTGCACGCAATTCTATTAGTTTTTTCTTGCATAAATTACTACATAAAACTTGAGATTAATCATTACAATCATATGACTCGAAACTGACGCGAATTAATCTAAACAATTTATTTTATATGTTTGAATTGGTTCTTATAAACCGGGTAATTTTCCTTATACTTATTTTATGCAAAATACCTTTGATTGTTAATAAGATAAAGTTAAAAACAAAACAAAGCATGATTACAAATAATTCAAACATAAAAGAATAAACGATAAAGAATTAAAACACAAGACACTCCTAAATGCGGGAAGATAAATTGGGTTACCTCCTAAAAAGCGCTTTTCTTTATTATTGAGTCGTGTAGCTAGACTCGAAGTCACATGTCTAGGTGTCATGGAAATGATCCAAGTTGATGATCTCCCTTGGATTCTCTTTTTCAGAAAGTTTTCTATAGGTGGGGATTGATTGGAAGGTTTTGGTGAATTCTTCTCTATCCGGATCAATTATCCTAATCTTGGCATGCAATGCCCCATCTCTACTTTTGGGGGGTTTATCCTAATTGATCGGTTTCTCTATTAAGTCCTCCAACTCCCACATGTTTCTCTTAAGGTTTATAGGTAAGGCCCCTAAGAATTCTACCATTCTTCTAAACACTAAGACATCCTTAAAGGGATTGATCTCAGCATCTCTAGCTATTTCCTATTCTCCAGGCAAATGACAGCTCATGAATTCCTTTCTAGCATAGTAAGGGGTTTGGGCACCCACACCATATGAGCTAGGTCGCGGCTTGTACGACTCCCTTTTACCTAGTGTGGTCCATCAGGGTGCTTCCTCTTTACCTGGATCGGTTTTCTTTACTCCAAATACTGACCTAGTAATTCCTTCTCCTACCTCTATTTTGGGTTTTCTACAATCTATAACTGCATTAGCAGTTGCTAGGAATCCTCTTCCTACTAGTAAAGGGGTTTTAGGGTTCTTCTTTATGTCGATTATGTAAAAGTCATTTAGGAGTTTTAGTCTTCATATGTGGACTTCTACATCCTTAACAATCCCAACAAGATAAGACTTGGTTCCATCTGCTAACCCGAAAACATGGTCAGTTTCCTCTAATAGTCTTATGTTGAGCTTTTTGAAGAGGTATAACGAGATTATGTTCATGCAAGACCCTAAATCAACTAAGTTATCAAAAGGCTTAGAGTCCCCTAGTCTACAAGGTAGAGTGAATAATCCAAGGTCTTCCATCTTTTTAAGCATTTCGCCTTAGATAAATGCGGAACCATTTTTGCCTAGCTCTAAGCTCTCCACGTATTTTTCCAGTATTGCATTTTACATTGGAGCATGAGCTAGGACTTCGAGAACCAGTAGGTTGAGATGCAAATCCTTATATTTATCTTCTAGAGTTTGCTCTGGTTCTTCAGGTCGTTGTGTTCTAATTTTCGTGACCGTTTGCAGCTGGTCCTTTTAGGAATGGTTTATCTCTTTAGAACACGTTTTGACAGCATTGATCGAATTAGGGGGATGAGATGAGCATTGGGGATCTCCCGTTGGGTAAGAACAAGCAGACAAAACTGGAAAGGAGGTGTTGATATTCAGTTTCAGGTTCTTAACTGTGTCGCTAGGAAGTGCTCTCGTTATTCAATCGGCGATGGCCTTCAAGATTGTGTCAATTTTATTGGTCATCTCGCCTTGTTATTGTTTGAAATTGGCTTCAAATTTGAACAATCTAGCATCTTGAAATGCCATAAAATTAGACACTAATCCTTTGATATTTGATTGATTGTTAAAATTTTGAGGATTGTTGTTAAAAGAACGGCTCAGGAACGAACTGTAAGGCTGAAACCGATTAGGTGTGTTTGAAAAATTATTTTGACAGTTTTGAGGATGTCTCCACCTAAGGTTTGGGCTGAGCAAAACCAACCAAAAATTGAACCGAGCCGACAAACTGAGCCGATCCGAACCGACCGAAACCGAATCGACCATTTTGGTTCGGTTTTTGGTTTTGTATATTTATGGTTTTCAGTTTTGGTTTTGCTCGGTTCTGGTTAAAACCAAGAAAAATACGCCTAAACTATCTATTCGGTTCGGTTTTGCTCGGTTCGGTTTCGGTTTTGCTCGGTTCTGTTTTCCTCAAAGTCGGTTTTTGGTTCGGTTCGGTTCGATTCTGACTCGATGCTCAGCCCTACTGTAAACCCTTAATTACATATACAATATATGTAATTACCTCAAACTTTTTATTTTGGGTTAAAACTTTTTATTTAATCGCACACATTAATATATATATAAACAAAAGGCGGTCTTTGGAATTGCCAAACACGTTTCTCAAAGTACACGATTCCCGGAGTAATAAAATAATAAAAAGGGGCTCCTATAGCAACACCCCATATGACAAAAAGTACTATAGCAACACCCCCTATACAATATAATATAACACTTTGACCCACATGCATATACATACTCCGAAAATGGCACCAGTGATATTTTGAAACGATGTGATTGTGAATTTTTGGACCCATAAGATTCTTTTTTTTTAATTATTATTTGAGAGATATGGTGTGTAGTAATAAATAATGTCATCCAACCGTTCTATTTTGATTGTTCATATTTTCATTTTGATTTTTCCTAATTAATTGTCCACTTTTACAAATGGATATGGAATTTAGTTCAAGTTTACTATATTACCTTACTTGAGATAATTATTACAAACATTGAAGAAGTTTTAAATTAATTAGTTAAGGACAAAACTGTCATTCTACAAATAGGAAGAGAGATAAAGCTATAATAATGATCTTTTTTTAAATTGTGTGTTTTTGTCGGTGAACAAATATTTTCGGACTAAGGGAGTGGTAAATTATTTGATTTGACAAAAGTTGTAAATTATATTATTTGACTAAAGTAAAATCTGTAAATTATTTGATTTGACTAAAGTAAAAGCAATAAATTATTTGATTTGACTAAAGAAAAACAATAAATTATTTAATTTGACAAAAGTAGTAAATTATTTGATTTGACTACACATAATCAGAATTTAAGTTTTTTTGTATATAGGGTTCAAGATACAAATTTTTCAAAAACACACACACACTTGTCTTAAAAAAATACAACACACTCATCCTTAAAAAACACACTTCAGTAGAGTAATTTTCTAAAAAAAATGATGACAAGTTTTCCACAATCAGCTTCAATTACATCACCATTTTTCACATATTAGGTACAATATTGAACCTTTCTAGTACATGTTTCATCTTATTTGGCACTCCTTAGACGTTTTTTATATTTAAATTTTAGGTGTTTAAATCTCGTGAAGATCTAATAGAATGGGCGCGAAATTTGGCATACTCTCTTGGTTATGTCATTACGATCAAAAGAAGTAATAAAAAATCAAGTGGTTATATGTGTAAGGTTTATCTTTGGTGTGACTGTAGTGGTGTATACAAAAACAGAAGTCAAAACATTGAAGAGACTTCGAGTATTGATATTGAGAATAAAAAACAAAAAAAAGAGATTGTAGTTCTAAAAAAATCAATTGTTCGTTTGAATTGTTAGGTAAATATTCAAAAGTAAATGATTTTGGGACGTTAAAAGTGATATGTGATGAACATAATCATTCACCTGCAACGCATATAGAGGGTCATCCATATGCAATTCATTTAACTCCTGAGGAAAATTTTTTGGTGGGTGATTTGTCAAAGAAGAACGTGAAACCACGTGATATATTATCAACGATAAATGAGCAAAATATGAATAATTGTTCTTCACTCAAAACCATTTATAATGCACGTGAAAAAATGCAGATGATATAGAAACAAGGACTAACTGAAATGCAGGTTTTTATGCCACTTGTACATAAAAAAGGCTTCATATTTAAACCTCGGGTTAATGAAAAGACTAATGTGTTGGAATATTTCTTTTTCGCTCATCCATTGTCACTGGAGATATGGCATGCATTTCCACAAGTGTTGTTGATGGATGCCACTTAAAAAAAACAGGTTTAACATGCCTTTTTTTAGACATCGTTGGTGTAACTTTGACTAACCTGACATTTTGTGTAGCATTCGCCTTTTTGTGTAAAGAAAAGCAAGACAATCATGAATGGGCGTTAAACTGTCTAAAGTCAACACTAGACGAATGTGTTTGCGCGTGTGTTATTGTCACCAACAGAGCTTACGCATTGATGAGCGCATGTGAAACAGTATTTCTGGATGCTAAACAATGACTATGTCGATGACACATCTCCCAAAGTGTGTTCAAGTTTGCTAGACCAAGTATGAAATCACCCTAGTTGTGGGATTCTCTAGACATGGCGTGGAAGTCAATAGTTTTGTTGTCAACAGTTACATTATGAAACGCCTATTTCCCGACTCTAAATTTGACCGAAAATTAAAACTTTTACTTATACGCATGACCCTGAAAAGACCTTGTGTCCCTTTAAAATAAACTGACCAAAATGCATTACCCTTCCGTCCTTGAAAGTATCATAAACATAAAATAGACTCAATTACCTTTCTAACGATATAAAGAACGTCTTCTAACTCTTTACGGTTCATCTTTTATGAAAGAAACAAAAACTACAAAACTCGGGACCTTTCTGAGGCCCTTGGCCGGCGGCTGGCCACCTTTGTCCGACTGCCGAAGCCTTGGCCGATGTCTGGATGACCTTGGCCGGCAGCTGAGGACCTCAGAGGCTCCTACGTCTGGCGGCTGAAGGTCCTCGGCCTAAGGCCGAGCCCAGTTTGCCTATTTTTATAGCATTTTTACATTCTTTTCTTCCGAAATCTTTTTTCTGCGCCACATACAAGACCCAAACTCAATACAAACTTACTCAAACATATTTTTAACACTTCATAAAGGTTCCAAATGAGTTTTGACCCACAATACTTACACATGGGTGCAAACGGCTAATTGCTAAACTCCCCATTTTGGCCCATTTACATCCTTGTTTTGACCCATTTCACTTAAAGCACTTCAATGGCATACATTAACATTATTCTATCATTAGAACCTGAACATAAACACATTAACAAAACATTTGACAACATTCATAAATAAATCATTTAGACTCATGGGGTTCAACTTGTTCAAGCTCGGCATCTTCTACCACATTCATACGCATAGTACAACATTTTCATCATTCCAGCTTCCGTATCTATACACTAATCCACACCTTACCTTCCTTGCATTATACCGACAAAACATTAAACATCTAAACTGTAAGCACGAGGCTTAGTAAATAAACGGCAATAACATGATGTTATATTTCACGAATCACATAAGTATTATTCACATTCAACTTAATTCATTATGCCATACTTCACATTCATTTGCACATAACACATAATCCAATTACAATTCAACACACATAAAGTCCTTATACCTTAAATTGATCCCGATTAGCTAAACCACAAACTTGGTTAGATTTGCCGAACTAGCACCTAATTAGCCCTTAATCCAATCATCATACGTCAAAGCTTCCTAATCTTTTATTATCAACTTCCACATAACACATATATGATACAATCAACATAATCTCATATTAAAACCGATTTACTTACCTTAGCTCCAAACTAAGAACATCGAGAACATCAACATCATCATCATCCAAATCTTTTCTTCCTAAACCACAATTTTACATATTAAAGAGATATTAATAACATGGGGTTATTCAACCATAACTTACCCAATTTCCATTATTAACCATCATATGATCATATCTTAATCATATGATGTAAAACCTATATCTTTATACTTAATCCTCAATTAATCTTGTCCCTTATCAATAAACATTTTAATTATTGTTTTAAAATATTAATTACCCAAAACCCCCAAATTGGTTACATGAACCATAATCCTTAATTTTTCCAAATAACTTAATAATAGATACTTACTTGGGTAGGATCATTACTAGGGATTAATTCCTTGATTGGAGTCACAATTCATACTCAATTAATCTTTTGAGATCACCTTAGTCTTTCTCATCTTCTTCTTGGTTCGACACATACAAGACATCGACACAGCTCTAGAAAATGCGTTAGATCAATGATATTAAAATAAGATTCACATATGTAACATTGTTGTCTTTTTCCACTATGTCTGTTTTATATGTTCTGGCAATTCTTTTCGAACATATGTTTGATCATTTTCTTTCTCATGTGCTTATTCTTGCTTTTTCGAGCACATGCCATACGCTTTGTTCTTTTGTATTTCTTTTCTATGTTCGAGCAATTCTTTTCTGAACATATATTCACTTGCTTTTTCACGTATGGATTTTCTCTCTCGTTCTGTTTGAGTTTCCTCACCAAAAAGCTTTGTGTAATGATACTCTTTCAAGAACAATAAAGAGGTACTCTTATTTTGAATAACACTTGATTTTTCAAAATTCAATAGATGCTCTTTATATTCTTAAAGCGTTTTGTGAAAGAGTAACACTTTGACCACAATTATTACTTTTTGACAGAATTTTGAGATTTTGCAAGAACCACTTGTGAAAGTTTTCAAAACTCTGAAACGTTTTTGTTATATAAAACAGATGGTCACTATGCCACTGATGCGGTTTCGATTGCTCTAGACAGGATGTAGCTTCGATCGCTGGAGCGATTTTTGATAAAAATCTTTGACTTTTTCAAAAAATATTTTTCTAAAAAATATTTCTTTTAAAAAACTTTGTGATTTTCTTTAAAAATAATGAGATTTTGAAATGATCACAGACAAAGTAAATCGTTTTTCCACTTTTTTTTTACGAATCCATCTTTTGTTTTAAGCATGTGAAACACATTTTACCAATTATTAGCACATTCAATGAAAAATATAGCTAATAGGTAATGTATTCTTATATTGATACCGGATGGTCACTAAGCCACTAACACATTCTAAAATTTAGAAAACGGTCGAAACCGGATGTAACTTAGATCGCTGGCGCGCGTAAGAGAACAAACCACCAGGGAAACTGTTGTTCAAATCGCTAGAATGAATGACCAAACCGCTACTCATACGTGAATCAAACTGCTGAAAGCTAAATCAAACCGCTAGGATACTATGAACAAATATTGATCAAACCGCTAGTGTAACATACCAAATCGCTAATGCTTGTGAGCTCAAATCGCTATTACTTTGTGATCAAACTGTGAAATACTAGCCTGCAATTTTGTGTCAAAACGCTACTGTAACACCCCTAAAATGGATCGCAACGGAATATGGGTCTGAGGGTGGTACTTCATAGATCAATAACACAAGATATACATAAGAACGACCCAAAATTCGTTTAAAAACCGATACATTGGATTTAGCAAAGTGTTTGTTACAAAAAGCCCGAAGCTTTACTAGTTCAAAATACAAATTACAAGATTCTAGTCCATAACAAATGTTCCCAAAATGTAATGCAACCAAATCTTTAATGCATGACTTCCAAAATAACGACCACCAATGTATCCCTTGTCTTGTACCTTACTGATCTCCTGAGAAACATTGCTTAAAACGTCAACATATTGTTGAGTGAATTCATAGGTTTATAAAATGTATAATGTAGGACCGCAATATTTCCCCATGATAATGCAATAGATGCAAACATCATAAAATGTAATTACATTTTCCTAAGCTCATGACACTAAAGCTCGACATGTATGAATTGCAATATAAATTGTCAACATTGCCCATGATGATGTTCTAACCCGCAACATCTTATGTCCGACATGGTATACGTTCGTTGTCCGGCAAACCGGCACAGTGAGCATGACTCACCCGAACGGGGATGTCAATCCCAAATAGATCTATTTATAACATTCGCGCTCACAACAGTAATTGACAGTTCATGATAATGGGCTCAGAGGGTTATCGCTACTTAGGAAAACACGTAATCGTAAATGTGAAATGTCCACTTGCGTCCAATTGTAAAACATGCATATGTTTCTCACCCAAAACTTGTAAATCATTATAGAATGTAAAACGTGGGGCTATGAACTCACTTTGAGTAAATGAATATCAAGTATATCACATAAAGTGCGTCAGATAAACGCCGAATGCAACCTAATTAATTATAGGCCGTATAAGTACTATGCACTTTGAATAACTAATACTATATATATTTCTATATAGCTACATCACTATCTAATTGCATTTGTGAAATTGTATTTACAAAGTTAAAACGTTTATAAATATTTCATTAGTAAAAACGACGTAACTTTATTGTTTTAAGCCCGTTTCTTGCGTTTCTTATGTCCACGCTTTCATATATAGACAAGTTATCAAAATATTACATTTTCATATTTTTAGTCCTACTGGTGAACAATACTTTTAACTATTCATAACAGTTATAAACTTATTTTTGTCAACTTATTTAACGTTAATAACCCGAATGTCGTATCTTATTCGTTTTCGATCCGATTTTAGCGATTCTTTCGAGCACGTCTTCGTAATTACAAATTCTATCAAAATATAAGATTTTTCAAAAATATGTTATTCTGTTATGAATAGTGATTTTTACTGTTCATAGTTTAAAAAATTATTTTTATAAACTTTATTACCGTAAACTTGCGAAATCATATCTCCTTCGTTTTTGATTGAAAAAAATTACGTTCTTAATGTTTTGGAATCCTAAAATGTGTACTCGTCTGATTAAAAAAATACCCACTTTATATTCAGAATTATTGTGTAACTTGTTTTTTATAAATTTCTTTTATAAACCCATTTATTAACGTATAACTTGTAAACTACGTATCTTCTTCGTTACTAATCCGTTTTTCGAGTTCCTTACATATCCGGAATCCTTATGAGATGTAGTATATTATAAAAAAATAAAACAAATACATGTATTTTCGAATTAAAACAGAAAGTTTGGAAGTTTTTGATAAAAAAACATGTTTAAACTTGATTTTATAGGTTTTAAGCTTAATCACCTTGTTAAAAGTCCATTACAACACTCATTATCACATGTATTACATCCTTAGGGTATCTAATCCATGATTAGTCCATATATTGTCCAAAAATCATAAGATCCAAATGTGTACATACTTATATTTTCATGAACTTTCATAAGTACATTTTTTAGTTAACTTGATTATATATACTTTTTATACATAAACCATACTTGTACATCACTTATACATCCATTATAACATGATATGAATATTCATATAACATATATAAAAGTTTACCAAATCATAAACAAGTGTAAAAATCCATATTTCATGTAGATAAGTTTCCTAGATGGTGATTAACTATACAAATATTATATATGCATAAAATCATGAAATTAAGAGATTAAGAGTTTTAGGTAACATTTTTTGAAGTGAGATGATGAACAACACAATCTAAACCCTAGTTTAGATGACAAACCCAAGCTTATAACACCTTGAAAACCCTAATTTCACCAAAACCCTAATCTTGAACCTTCTTGGTTTAACACTTGTAAACCTTAAAGCAAACCTTCTAAACTTCTTAGGTTATCTTAGATATCATGTAGGAATGTTTGTAAATGTGATAAATAAGAATTTTATGGATGGTTTATAGTGAGGGTTTTGAGCCATGGGCTTGGTGAGGGAAAAAGTGAGAACATGTGTGATTTTTCACTAAAGAAATGAGAAGTGTGTGGGATCTTTACTAGTGCAAGCTTTATGTACCATAAGGAATAGTCAAAGAGTATACATGGAAGTCCAAGACAACATGAGGGTTTCATGGGAAGTCTTTGGTCAATTAGACATAAGTTTTAATTAGTTCTTGTATGTACAATTCAAGTTGGAAGAAAATAAGATATTTTCTTTGATCTTTCTCACTAAATCCAGCCACATATTGATATATATGATGAAAATTTATAAATTTTGGGTATTGGGTACATATGTGGGTATTTGTTGAAGCGTAGAAAAGTTTTGGTGGTTCCGGGTATGCCTAAACGTAATTTATCGCGAAACGTAAACGTTTTACGTAACCAATAAAAATATATTGAACAAAGTTAACAATTATCCTCAAAATAATTACTTAACACTTCTTGATGTATAAACATTTAATTGTTTGATGGCCCGTTTACATTGAATGATTATTTTTTAGACTTACGCGATTTAACTTAACGATTTCAATTTAAAAGCAAACGCGTACAATACTAAAAATAAATAGTGAATATATTGACATCGTAAATGACCCTAAAACACGGGGTGTTATAGTCTCCTGTAGGATCCCTAGATCATTCCATGGATGAAATCACAAGATCAATGGCAATGAAAGATTAAACATTAAAGAACTTTTTGATTGAAAATGAAACGAAAGTTGCTACAAACTCCTAAGATGAAAAATGATAATGAAGTAGCTAACCTAATTTTGACTAAACTAGGTGTATTTTATATAACTAGAATTTGCCTTTGAGGGCTTTCTTTGGGCTTTTTAACTTCTTGGCCCGTATACATAATAAACATTTAAATAACACTGTTTTTCGACTAGACTTTTGTCTTGCATCTTCGAGTGACGAAGCTTTTTGTTCGTGGTCCAAATTATGTGATATAACAATCTCCCCTAGATGAGTCATGAGAGTTAAGCCTCTACTCGTGCCTTGTCTCTTTAGCTGTTGTAGTACGGGTACTTCACTTGATGGCTTTGGTAATTCAATCTTTAACTCTTGGATTCATGATTTCTTTAGAAACTTGATGTGATGAATTGATCTTTGACTTGTTTAAGCTTTAACTTCTCTGAATTACTTTGTGATCTTCTTTCACTTTGACTTTGCCATACGCTGATCTTTAGTCTCACATGCTCATATCTGTTGGAATCTTTGAAAGCTTTGATGATTTATCTTCTTCCTGTCATTTGAACTTTTGCATTTGAAGAAGACATTGATTTTCAGAGATCATGCGGAATGCCTTTTGATTGTAAGCTTTCTTGATTTCTTCAGATACTGTGGGCTTATGGATATGTAGCACATGTCTTGACATCGGTTACTTTGAGTCGTCTTTCCGCATGATAGTACAATTTAGTCACCGAACAAAAACATTTTGTTACTGTAAAATCCAACTTAATGTGTTCTAGAATAAACATTTTGTGAACCACACAAAGGTTTTGTATTTTGAAGGGACCGAAGTATAGACGATACTCAATCTGGTTGGTTACATTAACCTCTGATTCCGTGAGGATCAATGATTACAGTATAATACTGCAATGTGATCAGATAGATTCATTCAAAGAACCTTCTTGACAGGTTTTCCGGGCACGTGACAAGCTAGTTCCTCTAATACCTATAGTTTCAGATTCTCCTATGTTCGCCGTTCTACTAGACCAGATTGTCCGAAGACTAACACACTATGTATTTATTACTAATAGAATGGTAAAGAGTGAGTCAGTACAGTTACTCTTCTGCTGACTATACCGTATAATTCTTTTATTTGCGTTTTTTTACTTCTTAATAATTATGTAACGTAGAAGGCCTGTGGCAAAAATGATTTGAAAAAACCATTCGATGGGCTTATAAATTTGTTTGGGGCACAAAACGATAGTTTATTCAGAATGTCTGATGATGTTTTGAAAGATATCCCGAAGATAATGAAGGGCCTTGGGAATATCTAAACTTGTACAAGTACTTGTATGGAAATCCACTTCACTAGTGGGCGCAGTCCGAAGACCAGGCATGAGCATTCATACGAATACCCTGTTGTTACAACATCTCATTCCTTTGCATTCCTCAAGATCACGTTCACGAACATGAAACAAAAGATTCTTTGTTAATTATCAGGAAACGTTGTATAAACAAAAATTTTTGAAACCTTGACTTTTTTGATCATTTTAACACTTACTCTCCCCCTACACATGTGCGTCGATAATCAAAAGATGTTTAGCACATGCATGGATAGGACTTAGCATTTTAGAATCAATCGAATCATTAATTATCCGTTTTACATGTTTAAGTCACATTCTCTCCCCCGAAAAGTATGAACTGGTGAAAGGTTTTGAATCTAGAATTGCGTCTGTAAAATGTATCAATCTCCCCCTCAAAGTATGAGGTGAGGTGAAATAGCACAAATATCAAGTGAGCAATTGAAACAAGACCTTTAGAATACCCAGACAGGAATGATACTGCAAATTTGGGGGGGTTTCTTGAACTTGTAAAGCGGTTTGATCGTTTCATCCAGGTCGTGTCAATCTTTCAGCAATAGAATCAGCAACAGTACGTCCTTTTGACCTGCAACAACTGTGAGAAATACTGATTCTCCCCCTCAAACAATGACCCGTGTCAATGTTTGATTTGGTTAACCCGAACATGTTTGATAAAACAAGTTGTTTATGAGAAAAAAAGGTTCGGGGCTTAGACAACTTCTTGTCTGTATAGAAATAATGCACTGAAACGTACACTAAATCTCTGGGATAAGACCGGGTTACAGTCTGAAATAACTGCAAGCCATTTATCTAATTTTTTTTTGATTTTTTTTTTCAAATATACACAAATATACAAAGGATACAATGCTTTAGCATTCAAAAATACCAGATATCCCCTTGGAACCAGCCTTTCGATCACTAAGTTTGCAATCAGGGAACCTAGAGATCATAGTAACTTTGGAACTAGAACTAACGCTCGGGGTAAGTTCTAAAGGCTCAACAATGGGTTCCATTATCCTAGTTAAAGGACAGTTATCATACAACGCGAAATGTCGTCCAGTGGGTTTCCACTGAGGCTTAACACTACCAACAACCTTTCCAGTTGGTCTCCAAGTTGTCTTAGTAGTGTTCACATTATGATTTCTGGTTGCTTTCCAAACCTTCTTAGTATGATTCACACTATGTTTGGCCTGGGGGGTTTTGGTATTCACAGACTTCAAAGAACGAATCACAAACTGATTATGATCAACAACATTCAACTTCCTATTGTGATCTGCTGCTCTCCTCGCGTTCACACTTTTACTGGGCAAGATACGATGGTTCCGAGTGTGGCTCTTTGGCATAGGTTTGCGAGATTCAGTGGCAGGTTTGGTTCTTGTAGACAGATTTACAGAAACATTAGGCTTCTTGTTTTGTTGCACTGGTGGTTTCTGTGTGGGTCTATTTGAAGTCCTGGGGGGTTCTTGAAAAGTAACTTGCTTTTTCTTAGGCAACGGGGTTGGTTTTACCCAGTTGGCTCTTTTTGGAGGTGGAACGTACTTTGAACTGTTGGTATACATCCCTGAAGCAAGTACTTTGGGTTTCTCAGAGGCTGAAGGTCCACTACTTGTTTTACCATGCACTAGGGCTTTCAGCTTGGTATTTTCAGAAGTTAAGGCACTAAGCTTTTCAGTGTACGCAGTACGTGAGTGAGTATTCGCCTTTGACAGTTCATCATACCGTCTTTTCAGACTCACGTTTTCTACCTTAAGGCCATCTAGCTGAATCCTAAGGGAGGTAATCATATCTTGCAACTGAATTCTGTCAGTGTCTAAGGCCTGTTGGTCACAACTACCTTCAGTGGAACCTACATTCAACACCTTCATGATGTTGATCTGAGCATCTAAATTCCTGATAGTGTCATCTTTCCCTTGAAGCTGTTTTCTTAACTTGTTAATTTCAAAAATTGCATTGGAGGCACTAGAAGTGTCTATGCACTGTTTATAGTTTTGAAATTTAAGTTGTAAATCAATATGGGTCTTTTGTAAATGAGAGTTACGTTTCTCAGATTCAATGACCATCTTTTGTTGTTTTAAAACTTCAGCTTCAAGTTCAAGAACCTTAGTGTGTTCCCTATCGCATGCAGATCTGAGTTCTTCGCAAAGGCAATTTGAACTAGGGGGCACAACAATATCAGAAGAAAGCACAATAGAGCAGATATCTTTTTCTAAACATTCAGCAATTAAGCAGTCATTTTTGATTAAAAGATTTTTCTTCTCTATGGTCAGGTTCTTGTTATCAAGAACACATCGTTCATACTCCGCATCCAAGTCATCAAAAATCTGTTCATATTCTTTTACTTCTTTGAAAAGTGTATCATTAGCAGCTTGGATATGTTTTTTGAAATGGTCGTAAAATGGTACCAGTTGTTGTTCAACAAACTGTTTTGCATAATCATAACACCATTCAGAAACATAGTCTGGTTTTTGTGTTGTTCTTTCTTTTATGATACCTTCAAATTGATGAAAAACAGCATTAACTTTTTGAAGATTGGCCAGAACTTGACTTGGAGGTGGACTTTTATGAACAAAAGGAGTAGCAGGTGTGGCTGGTTTACTAGCTTGACTAGCAATTTCGTTGGCAGAAAGCCAATACACCTGATCTCCAGATAGTTCCTTCTGAGGAACGAACATAAGGGCATTAAGCTTGTCATAGAAGTCGTTTGCGGGTCTAACATGTCCTGGTTTTTCATTCATCTTTTTCATGCTAACCACTTGGTGTACCAAGACATCTTCACTATCCCATATGCTAACAGGATGGTGGGCGGGATGCAAAAAGGTATCAGCATCGTACAAGACAGGTTGAGCACGCTTGGCCATATAACCTAGACCTGGGTTGCGAGTGCCTAGGATGTCCTTGTGCAAGTCATCGGTTGCTTTTTTAGGTTTCTTTGAAAGCATGGGAATAGTTTGTGTTGGCATGTTAAATCTTTGCAACATGTCTCTTGCAACTTTGTTAGCAGTTTTTAAACAAACTATTTCATCTAGATAACTATCTGCTAGTTCCTTTTTCTCAGATAAAATCTTTTCCTTTTCAGATTGTAAAAATGCAATTGATTTTTCTTTTCCTGAAAGAGTGGATTTAAGCAAATCGTTTTCTTGCACAAGTTCAGCGTTACGCTTATTACGCTGAATCACTAGGGCTTGTTCCTGTCTAACTTTGTTTTCAAGATCAAGTTTGACCTTGTGGGTATCTAGACGACATATTTCTTGCTTGCATTGCAGAAGCTCATTTTTTAAGGTCTCGATTTCCAAACATTTTTCTTGGTTAACCTTAGCATGTCCGTCTAGTTGGGTTTGCAAGTCAGTTAAGATGGCAATCATAGAAACTTTATCAGATGTGTCAGCAGATACCTCAGTTGGAACATTTTGGGCTTCGGTGATTTCTTTTCGTGTATCTTGTCAAGAAGATATGGATGATACGGGATCGTATTGTCATCAAATCTCAGTCTCAGAGCGGAGTCTAATGGTTCTTCCTGGCGCATCTCCTGATCTCAACTGATACTCCACATTATCAAGATTTGATTGATCATTGGAGGTTGTACACCTCATTGACTGGATTGTTGGTTGCACTAATCGGATGACAAGTTGTGCCATGAAATGCGACTGCAGGCATTGGGGCCTTCATCCACGTCTAAGTCATAATGCATCCTCATGATTGGCTTGAAAACATGTTTTATTGTAGTCAGTGCCTGAGGTTGATCAATAAGGTGCTGAGGTGCATCCACATCAGCGAAGAGGAATGCTTCAGCTTCAGCATTAACACATCTCCTTTCTCTTTTGCTCCATCAGTAAAGCTTTATCTTTTGAAGTACTGAGAGTCCAGCTTTCTCTTGGGTTGAGTTCTTTACACTGCTAGCAACATGTCCTTCTCTCTGCAGTTGTAACATATCACCTTTCCCCCAAACCCCGCTCTCTTTACCTCGAGTACCTGTAATACATTATTACCTGGAGCCTTCTTCTGATTTTTTCACTAAATACTTATATAAAAACTGGTTTCAGTGGATAACCAATGTGACCATCAATGCACCGTAGCATGAGTCCTTGAGTTGGAGGAATTCGGAGCTGGTTGATTGGTGGGTGGGAAACTGCTTTTGGAAACCACTTAAGAGGCAATCTGATCATCAGGGCCATCAATTAGCGTCATTCGGAGAGCTTGGAGCAAGTAGGTTGAGGACTAGGAGTTAAGGTGATGAAAGAAGCAGGTGCAGATGTGTGGTGAGCAACATAGGCCAGTGGATCACAATATTGTAGGACTCTCCTGTTTCTTGGAGTCTTTTTGCATGAGGCTGTAGGCTTTGAGTAGAGTAAGATCTGAAATAGGTAGTGTTGAGATATCCATGTTCTGTTTGAATTAGTCAAATACTTATCCACAATAGGCCGGAAGGTTGTTGACAAACTTGGTGTTCATCTGATGGAGTTAGGAATGTTGAGTTGGAGTAAACCTTCATGTCATTCCAAGCTTGTGGAACGCACAAAGTAGGTATGAATTGATTCGTTTCCAATAGCACGGGAAAGCGTTCGTTACTCATCAAACAGATCTTCCCTTCCTTTGTTGAAGAGTCCTACCTGATCACTACATAAGCAACTCACATTTCCCAAATCTCCTTTGCAATGCTTGTTTGTTTAGGTTGTTGAAGATGTGTCTGGGAAGACCTTTGACTCAAGATGATTTCAGCTTGAGTAACAACCATCTCAAGATTTGTTTTCATCTTATTGAATTCAGAATCAATTTTCTTCCTCGGTGCAGTCACCAACAGTAGAACAGTAGTAGGCTGGTGGATCAGTGATCATAGGGTGAGGTGTAGGTCCATTCAGGAGGATGTTCCATATCAACTTGCCATTGGGTTTGCCTCGAATGTACCTGTGTATACGAATCTTCCAAGAATCGTAGTCACTTTCAACCAACATAGGTGGACGAGTATCGGTACCCGCTGCATTTGTTTCTTCATTGGATCCCATTTTAATTTAAGTATGAATGAACGGATCGCAAGTGATTGTTGATTTGTTTGATATGTGTTTATGTTGTTGTTGTTTGATTATTTGGTTCGGTGACAATAAAACTCTTAACTAGTTCGATTCTAAAAGACTTTGCTCGTTCGATCCACAAAGTATAAACTGGTTCGGTCCAAACTCGAAAGTCCACTAGTTCGGTTCAGCAAGGGAGTTGCTTGTTCGGTTGTCTTGTTCGGGTCTCTTGTTCGATCCTCTTGTTCGAACCTCTTGTTCGATTGTCTTGTTCGATCTCTTGTTCGATCCTTTTGTTCGATCCTTTTGTTCGATCCTCTTGTTCGATCTCTTGTTCGATCCTCTCGTTCGATCTCTTGTTCGATCCTCTTGTTCGATTGTCTTGTTCGATCCTCTTGTTCGATCCTCTTGTTCGATCTCTTGTTCGATCCTCTCGTTCGATTGTCTTGTTCGATCCCTTGTTCGGGTGTGTTGTTCGATCCTCCTTGTTTTGCACTCGTTCGGTCCAACCTTGAATTCCACTAGTTCGGTTCACAAAGACTAAACTCGTTCGATGCTTGAAGACTTGAACTCGTTCGATCGTCAAATCCTTTTGCTCGTTCGGTGGACACAAAACACGAATCCAAAGACCTTTTTCTTGCTTAACAACACGAACAACCTTAACAATGATTAGCTCGAACCTCAAACAAGAAGAAAAAAATCTCGACTCCTTTTTTTTTTAATCAAATCGAACAAAAAAAACAAAAAAAATGAACAAAAGAAAATCACGAGATCGTTGATTGCTAACAAGATGGTTTGATTGATATTAGATTAAACATAAACCATCTTTGAATCAAGAATCAAAACAAACAATTAATCAAAACAAAGAAATCGAAACCCCCTCTTTTTTTTTCGAAATCAAGAAAAAAATAAAACACAAACCAAATCAATTCATCAATCTTGTAGGCTCTTGATACCAATTGTAGGTTCCATGATCATTCATACAAACCTTAACAATGATGTGTAGAATCAAGATGCAGGAAAATAAAAACTTTATTGATGATTGAAAGAAAACCCTTTTGGTGGCTAGAAACCCTAACAATATTATAATGACTAGCTATAATGTCTCTAATGTCTAACCTAATTTTGACTAAACTAGGTGTATTTATACTAAAAGCATTAGCCTAGGAGGCCTTTGTGGGCTTTTTCATTAATGGCCCGTTTACATAATATTACACGCTTAAACGAGCTAGACTTTTGTCTTGTATCTTCGAGTGACCGAAGCTTCTTTGTTTGGGTCCATTTATGTGATCCTAACAAAAGCAAAGCTGAGAATACAAAACTGATGCAGAAGTTGTAGAGAAACAAGCTAGAAATGTACAAACCAGTTTAACTCTGTCATCTGCTAAACTCGAGACTCAATCAATGGTGGATGTTCCCATTCATCAAGAGGACCCAGCTGTCCAAAGAACTCCACTCATTGAAACTGTTACCTCAATGGTTACTGATAAGACAACATCAACACCCACACCACCAACCACACAAGCTCACGTTCAAATGTGTTCGACCTCTTGCTGGAAAAATAGTCAAGAGAATCTCGAAAGCTTTATCGATGGACGACTAAGAGATGTTGACTATAGACTTATTTAGAGAACTGAATGATCTCATCATTCTGATACTCAGGTCAATATCATCATATTTTTGTATAATATATCTTGCACTTTATAATAAGTATGTAGTGTATCCTTCGTTGGTCAGTGACAAGTTAAAAGTTTTTAAGAGTTTTTTCGTAACTCAAATCTTTCAAAATTTGTTATACTCGTCACTCACACGTACCCTCATAGATTAAGGGGGAGCATTAATATGTTCTCCAGTCGACTTGTGAATAATCAACACATTATTCTCCTAGTTTTTTAGCATATTTAGATTCATTGGTATCCAAAATATTAAATGGTTTGAAATTTTTGATAAAGGGAGAAAATGTGATTTAAATATAAAAACTGATTTAAAATAGTGATGTTTGTAAGACTCATGGTTTTTTAAATAACGCCGTCCCTCCTTGTGCTATATATTTTTGTTTAATCGTGGCATGTTGAGGGGGAGCATTTTCTGAAATTAAAAAACAATCAAGGTATAAAAGCTTTGATAATTTATAAATCACAAGTACCTTGATTGAGGTTTTTCAAATTTGTTTTATGGCAAGGTGAATTGTACAAAAGAACCGACCATGTTTTAATTTTATCAAAGTGATAAGGTTTAGTAAGGTTAGGTATTAGTTCCATGATCCAGCAGAACCGGAGGGATCTACCCAGGGGACAAATCCATAGTTAGTGTAGAAGTCACTTAGGTTATGGACATAAAACAGGAGTTAAAAGTAAGATAATGGACATAGTGCCAACTGAGATGGAGCTAGTACTGGAAACAAACCACCCAATGTTACTAGTCATGAAGTCTCGGGTAAAGCACTTGAAGGGGTTGAAGAACGAAAAAGAAATGTTAAGGATTATAAAGGGTGTAAAGAAAGAAGCCCTCCATACCACTTAGCAGAAACCCGGGTCAATAATCTGCTGTCAGAAATCAAAATGGATGATTGATCTGACATTGAAGCAGGACTGGTATCATAGACCTAGGTGATGCATGCACAATCCCTTCTAAGCCACTCATAATCTCTTAAAAAGATTTCTGTTTCATTTCTCACGGAGTCTAAATACAATTATCTATTGACTTTCTCACTCCGAGTTAGTTGATATTAAAAGGTGGGCAGTCCGCTCTGCCTGCTGATCACTAAAACCAAAACGCACAATTGAGTCTAGAGCCAAGAGATCATCAATTAATCTCATTAGGACACTATTCCATTTTACTTGTTCTTCACACAATGTGAAAACAAGGATTATCATAAGAGTCCTACGCATTATCCTTGTGGTATTGCCAGAACATCCGAGTGATACCTAAGTATCACAATGAAAATGGAAATCTGTAGAGCAACAATCAAACAAGCTCTTGGTAGGTGACTTATGAGATCCTAAATGGATCAAACTTGTGTCAACTGGAAAGAAACGATGGTGCGATTCTACAAGAATCAAACTTGTTCCAGTATACGAATTGACGGTTAATGAACTTTGACAAAAGCTTAAAACTCTCGATGTGTTACAAAAACCCTTTTACTAAGTAACACGTCGACTGATTTTCAAATCAATTTTTCTCTTTATTGCTAACTGTTTTATTACAGGTTCATATAAAGATGGAGATGGTGTCATCCTGTTCTGGCAGAGACAAGTTCATTACCGCATGCTCATACTTGACCAACACATTCAAAGAAATCATGAAAGCTCAAGCATATGTTTCTAAGCTTCCACAACTCTGATATCACACGTTGTTAGGATCACATAAATGGACCCAAACAAAGAAGCTTCGGTCACTCGAAGATACAAGACAAAAGTCTAGCTCGTTTAAGCGTGTAATATTATGTAATCGGGCCATTAATGAAAAAGCCCACAAAGGCTGGCATTCTCAGCAGTTAAGGCACTAAGCTTTTCAGTGTACGCAGTACGTGAGTGAGTATTCGCCTGTGACAGTTCATCATACCGTCTTTTCAGACTCACGTTTTCTACCTTAAGGCCATCTAGCTGAATCCTAAGGGAGGTAATCGTATCTTTCAACTGAATTCTATCAGTGTCGAATGCTTGTTGGTCACAACTACCTTCAGTGGAACCTACAATTGGTATCAAGAGCCTACAAGATTGATGATTTGATTTGTTTTTTTTGTTATTTTTTTGTTTTATTGATTTCGAAAAAAAAGGTTTTAGATTTTTTTGTTTTGATTATTTGTTTGTTTTTGATTCTGGATTCATAGATGGTTTATGTTTAATCTAATATCACTCAAACCATCTTGTTAGCAATCAACGATCTCGTGATTTTCTTTTGTTCTTTCTTTTTGGTTCAAAAAGTAAAAAAAAAGAAGTGGGGAGGTCGGGGAGGATGAAACAAATAAGTAGCCATATTATTGATGATGAGAGAAAAAAAGGGAAAGATGTGTGTGTGATAGGAGAGAGAGAAAAACACACACACACACCTTATGTGAAATGTTACAAATGAATCCTCTCCCCTCCTATGGAAGTATAGGAGTTGTCGTTAGTTCTTCAACTATCATTAATGTTGACTAGTCAACACATTTAGTGTCTAGTCAACACATTGATTGTCTTTGTGTTGGTTTTTCCTAACTAATCATAATGTTGACTAGTCTTAACACATTTATTGTCTAGTCAACCAATTGTATTGTTAGTCAACACATTTTTGTCCTAGTTCGAACCTAATTTTTGACTAAACTAGGTGTTATTTATACTATACAATTGGGTGTCTCTGCACATTTTCTCAGGCTTCTTTTCCTTGTCGGCTTTGTAGGCTTTTTCTTTGTTAGCCCATTTACATTAATAAACATTAAATAATTAATCAACTAACGAGCTAGACTTTTGTCTTGTATCTTCGAGTGACCGAAGCTTCTTTGTTCGGGTCCATTTACGTGATCCTAACAATTCTCATAGCTATAGCGGCGTTCTATGACTATGAGATATGGCAAATGGATGTCAAAACTGCATTCTTAAATGGTTATCTTGATGAAGACATTTATATGGTGCAACCTGAAGGTTTTGTCGATCCTAAACATCCTAGGAAAGTATGCAAGCTTCAAAGATCCATTTATGGTCTTAAGCAAGCATCAAGGAGCTGGAATAAAAGATTTGATGAGGAAATCAAAAGGTTTGGATTTACTCAAAATCTTGATGAGCCATGT
This sequence comes from Tanacetum coccineum, assembly GCA_026074375.1. NCBI lineage: Eukaryota > Viridiplantae > Streptophyta > Magnoliopsida > Asterales > Asteraceae > Tanacetum > Tanacetum coccineum. The sequence goes on along the minus strand of BQNB010011266.1, from coordinate 23,149 downwards.
GTATATCAAAAGGCTAGTGGGAGTAATGTTACATTCCTCATCTTATATGTTGATGACATAATTATCATGGGAAATCACATTCCAAGTTTACAAAGTGTAAAGACATATCTTGGAAAATGTTTCGCCATGAAAGATTTGGGGGAAGCAACATTTATTCTTGGAATCAAGATCTACCGAGATAGATCAAAGCGATTAATTGGACTTAGTCAAAGTGCTTACATGGATAAAATCTTAAGGAGATTTAAGATGGATACTTCCAAGCGTGGTTATATCCCCATGCAAGAAAGACTTGACTTGAATAAAACACAAGGTGCTTCAACACCCGGAGAGGTGAAGCGTATGCAAAATGTACCTTATGCTTCGGCTGTAGGTTCCATTATGTATGCGGTTAGATGCACTAGACCTGATGTTGCGTTCGCGCAAAATATAACAAGCCGTTTTCAACAGAATCCAGGAGAACCACACTGGACTGCTGTGAAAACCATTCTTAAGTATTTAAGAAATACTAAAGATATGTTCTTGGTTTATGGTGGAAATCCTGAAGCTGAACTTCGAGTTGATTGCTATTGCGATGCTGGATTTGAGACCGATAGAGATGATACAAAATCTCAGACAGGATACGTCTTCGTTTTGAATGGAGGCGCAGTGGACTGGAAAAGCTCCAAGCAAAGTACTACTGCGATGTCTGCTACAGAAGCTGAATACATAGCTGCTTCGGAAGCTGCGATGGAAGCTGTTTGGATTAGGAAGTTTATTTCAGGGCTTGGTATCGTACCAACAATAAACGAGCCTATTAAGATGTTTTGCGATAATTCAGCCGCACTTCATTTCGCTAACGAACCGGGGGTTCAGAGGGGCGCCAGACACTACCATAGAAGATATCATTATGTTCGCGAGAGTATTGAACTGGGCGAAATAAAATTTCTTAAAGTTCACACAGATGACAATCTGGCTGATCCTTTTACGAAGGCTTTATCGAAAGGAAAGCTTACTCAACATGCTAGGAGCATGGGACTTCGTTTAGCTAGTAGTTTCATGTAGATCTGTGTTTAGTATTTGGATAAGGGATGTTAAGACAATTTATTTTATGATAAAGATACTTGGTATTTCGTTATATTTATTTTAAATTGTGTCATATATTTGCATGTTTAATCCGTGAATAATGCTTTATTATTCTAAACTAGTCCATTGTCGATCAACAATATGAGAATATTGTTGAACTAAGAAAAGTCTGAGTGATTGGTGATATCTTGGATATTAAAGGATGTGTCCGCCAAACTCACATGATATTTATAAGATGAATATTGGAATTTCCCCAACTAACAAGATCATTACTTTATGGATCGTCGTCATTAAGTAAATCTTGAGAGTGATTTTTATTTACTAAATCTTTAGACTTGAGATGCAAGTAGGTCTTGCATGTGTGGATAATTTTTCTTGATTTAGTTTAAGTTATCCTGAATAAGGTAGCTAATAAGGACTATTTTCAGAAGTGATTTTGAAGCATATGACTTGACACTTGTAGTCAATTAAGAATTTGTTCCTTCAATAGTTGAAGTATGATGCCACTGGGCCCCTCGTAGGGTTAATCAGATGTATGTGTGGCCGCACCCAAAACTCAGGTAGATATGTCTTAATGATTTTTGGTAATCATGATTAATCATATATACGAGAAACAAAATCGTTAAATAATGGAATGACTTAGATCCATATCCATTTTTAACACGGTATCAGAAAGAAAGGGATTGTAAATACTTAAATCCTTTAACTGTGACTTTATGGAAGTACACTCACGTATTTATGGGAACATTGGCGTGTTGCTAGACGGTTACCAATGTTATTATATTATTTGAGACATGTCCAAGTGGGAGCTGTTAGGATATGTACATATATTAAATAATATATGTCCGAAAAATGACGTGAGCCTATGGGGGCACACACGTATACACAAAGGATACGTTTATTAATGTAATTAATATATTGTATATTAATTATATTAATATGTTTCACAAAATATTAAGACCGGTCAAACTAAAAGGGTATAAGGGAGGAGAGTGTAAATTAATGAAACTTAATGAGGTGTTGTATTATAACTTGGAGACCAAGTCATTGGGTTATATATACTCCCCTAACTTTCATAAATCGGACTACATGATATAATATATACATACAAAGGGTCAATCGACTCACAACCCTTCTGAACCTAAGATACAAGTAACAACTAATTATGTTTCTTGTTTACTCCCTATTCGGAAAATCAAAGAACAAGAATCATAATGTTTGCATTATATCTACATATGCATGTAATAGTTAATATGCATGCAATATATTTAATTGCATATGCATATAAAGGCAAACATGGTAAGCTGATAAGATCATTTATAGCTCAAGATTGATTAGTCTTATATTACTAGGATGAACAATAACAAGGGGGAATTGTAACACGCATAACGGATGATAAAGAACACAATCAAAGTTATCACAAGGTTTTCTTTATTGAACGTTTCCCTAATACCCCAACTATAATTTGGGGCTACACCAACTAACTATGGTGTACTATTCGACTCTCATCAGTCGACTTGCTATCTAACTATCTAGACTCTCATTCGGGAGATGCTCTAGTTTTTCTATGGATGGATTTTCTTAATTGCCTGGACCTCTTTTATAGCATAAGGGGGGGGAGTCGTTAGGCTTATAAGGAAAACTAATTAAAATATTAATGAGAGAATCAATTTTATTATCTTGTCAGTAATATTCTATCTTATCTTATTTTGACCAAATCTTTATTTTCTTCTACATCTTGTAGAACTTCATGATGATAATTTTGGTCCTTCTTGTTTTCATCTTGTTTCATTCTTTTATTCATTTTGTCTCATCAAATCAAGAATCCTAACAATCTTTCTCTATTTGATGATGACAAAACAAACAAAGTCTCGTACAAACTCATCATAAAGCCAATGCTTCCCCTGAAGTTGAGATAGTATTCATCTCCTGAATGAAACAAAAATCTTTAATGTTCCCCTTGACTTAAGATAAGAATTAAAATCCTTAACTATGTCACCACACGTAATAAGCTGTAAATCATATCTCTATAGTCTTCTTCTTCTTTTTGTAATCATCCAATAGGGGTCTTTTGTAGATATGCAACTTGTAAACACGTCCCCTTAAGTGTGCATGTAGATGGTTTTAAACATTTAATCTATAAAGCTTCCCTGAACCCATATATTTACCATCTCTTGAATCTCGAACTCTGTAGGCTCTATGTAGTGATCACTGATAAAGAAAACTGAGTATAACGAATTTGATGAAGAAGTAGAATCTCCCAAACTTGTGTCTTATGTCTTGCACTGTCCATGTGACGTCAAACTTATAAATAAATCTGTGAAATATAAGTAGACGTAACATCTTGACAAAATCCCTCATCTCTATGAGACTCTTACTAAGTGATAGATATGTGAGCATGAGAACCTATGAGAATTAATAACACACTCTATGCTTGATTTGACAAGTCTTCATCAACACCATTTAAGCACGAACAAGTTATCTTAAAAGCCAACCACAACTTTAAGATATGATAAGACACGCACCTGTGAAACCCAACTACAACATCAAATAAACAATAATCAACTGTCTTCGTAATCACATCTTCAAATAATCTCCAAACTGAGCCATAAATCAATAAGAATAAACTGTTGTTTGAAACAGTTCTATCCAAGATCCAAAACCATGAGTCACCTGATATCTGATAAAGCTAGCGGTACAAACTAGCTATGTCGGATAGTACTAACGGTACAAAATTTATATCTCGGACGTCACTAGCAGTACAAATACTTTTCTCGGACGACAAAGGCAGTACAAACAGAAACTTAAACAGTACTAACCTTTTCTTGAGCAATCATGCTTAAATACTTCGAAACCAGTACTAATATTCTTTTGACATGCGAAATCCATTGCCATGAATAGTAAAGAGTATTAATATATGTTGGGCCTAAACAGCCAGTATTATATTAGGAATCAGCAGCATTCGTTTAATTTGTGCATCTCGTATACTTGGTAATATCATGTATCATCCAATAAGTTACCAAATAACCATTGACATATATGGGAGATCTTATGGGATCAACCACCAATCCCTAAAATCAGGGATATTCATATAACTCAAATCCCATACCATATATCCTTGTATACCATATCACCAATAACCACAACCAAGACCACGTTCTGAACATATATTTTTTTAAAAAAAATAACCTAAAAGATACACAAGCTCAAACAGTAAACCATACTATTGTAAACATGGAACCATACTATTGATATTATTGGTATTGTGTTAATGACACATACCTTTTACCTTTAAAACGAGCTAAGATAACCAAAATGGACTCAATAATGCCTCAAATATATGCTTGTTTTGCTATTTGTGTTGTGCAGGAACGGATATTCACAAAAGGCGAAAAACCAATCAAAAAGAGACAATAACAGGACACGAGATGGGAAAAGTGTGTGAAGACGAAGCCCAATCAAGTCAAGTCTACTCGAAGAAGAAAAAGCAACGATATAACTTGAGGGTAAAGAAAATGCAAACCCCTTTAAAGGGTATTTTTCTTATATAAACCACGGGGAGACTGATTATGACAATTGGGAACTTCATTTATAAAAGAATGAAAAAGAGGATATAGAGAATGAAAAGAAGAGTGGATGTGGTGGGGCCTTTCTTTGTACACACCAAACATTCTCTTAATCATCTTCAACTCTTCTGTCACTCAACCCAACTAAGTATAAACCCTATTCCCAGATTCACGCCAATACCAAACAGCCCAGCACCCTGTTTTTTGATCCCATACTTTCTATTTTTTGCAAAAATCACTCAACCCCTACTTACTACCCCCCCAGCTTTATAAAGTCCATGTTGGCAATCCCTCTCCTTTCCAAAGCATTTCGATGGCTGAGGATTAGTCTCCAAAGATGCTCAAAAGAAATAAATGGCTGGATTTGCTTTAGATTCACCTCACACAACTAGCACACTTTGTTTTTGCTCTTCAAAAGAAGCACAAGCTGCAAGGAAGACTTCGGCTATAAATAGACTCATTGTAAGCCTTTGAGGATGTTAGTAACTAGTTTTTTCTTTAAATTTTTAATCATAATTAGCTTGTTTTTAATTATTAAAGCTTTTGCTTTAGCTTTGTAAACATTTTCAAGTTTTTAATGCAAGTTGAAGTTTTTAAGTCAATTTACATCACCAGTGCATAAGTTTCTTAATCATATTGTTTTGTGTTCAAAAAGCTCTCATCACAGCTTACTTATAAGCTGTTTTCATTAAGAAAAACTAAAAAGTTAAGTAGTAAGAGAATATAACAAATATCACTCTCAAATATACCACAGCTTACTTATTGGATGATAAGCCAGTTCTGGATGGGCTTCTGGAACTAATCACTAGCTTGTTTTATACAAGCTAGGCTTGTAGATTTGTTGGATTGACCCTTGTTTGAGCTAAGGGTGTAGTATAGTCTCTCTTTTTTCTTACTTTACTTATCTTATTTGCCAGTAATGGCTAAGTTATTTAATACAAACGTGAGTTTAAGTTTATACTGCTTAGACTAAATCATCGCTTTATTTAAGTGCTATTATTGATTGAAAATTGCTTATAAGTGTTTTACTTGTTATTTTGAAATCTGTTTTATAAATTAGTTGGAATAAAAATGGATTTTGGAAATGTTAAGTCTAGTTTTGAATAGGCAAGTACTAACTCCAAGTTAGTACTACTAGTTATTTTTTTGAACAGTACTAAGTGTAACTTAGCAGTATTCATACTTAAAGCTACCAGTACTAACTCCAAGTTAGTACTGTTAGTTATAACAGTTAATACTGGTAGTTAAACCTGCTAGTTCAAATTTTTTACATTTTTATAGCTAGCAGTACTAACTCCAAGTTAGTACTGTTAGTAGAACTGTTAGTACTGGTTGTTCAAACTTAGCTTATCAGCTTATTATTTATGCTTATTGAAGATTTCCTTAGCTTTTTAGAGTAGATTAAGCCTATTTTAGTTTACTGTCTTTAGTAGAACTTATTTGCCTTCTTAAAATAATTTTAAGAGTTTATCAGTTTTAGTTTTCTAGCTTATTTGTAATTTTGGTTCATTCTAGTTGCTTATTTCTATTACTAAGTGCTTAATAAGGTTAGGAGAACTTCTGTTTTAGCTTGTTTGCTTATTTATTGTTTCTTTGTGTTTTGTTAGCCTACCAGTACTAACCTTAAGCTAACAGTACTAACTTTAGCCTACCAGTACTAACTCCAAGTTAATACTGGTAGTTAAAACTGTTAGTACTGTTGTTAGTACTGTTGTGTTTATCTTGTTTAATTTAGCTTAATTGCTTTTTTGTATTTGCTTATTTAGAGTTAGTTTAGCTTATTTGATTTGTCTTAAGTTTATTTGAGCTTATTTATGTCTTAGTGTAAAAATTCTAAGTGTTTTGCCATTTCTAGCTTTTATTTTTGTTCTAGCTTATTCTCTTTGCTATTTTTTGTGTGCATTTGCTTATAAAAGTTTAGTGCCCAATCATATTTTCATCCTTGTCATATTCAAACTCCAATCATCATTCGTGACTCGATTTTCCATCTCTAGCCTCGTTGGGACATAACGACCCGGGAACACTCTATACTGCTTCCGGTTTCTTGATTTCGTGAATCTTGATCCTTGTGTTTGTTTATATTTATATATACATATATTAAGGTGTAGCTTCAGCCGAATCAATTTTTGGCGCCGTTGCCGGGGAGGCTAAGCGAATATCGTTACATTTGAAAATTTGTGTTTGAATCTGTGAATAATTTCTTCTATAAAAATATAAAAGTACAAAAATATTTTCCTTTATTTTAGTATATATATAACACCAAAAAAAAAAAAAAAATCAAAAATATAAAAAAATTGTCCATAAAAAAGAAACAAAATAAACTCCAAATTTATCAATTGTTCCTAACGTGTTGGAACAATACCAATTTCAACTCGAAAAAAAGATTGAAAAATTGCTATTTGTGTCTCTTACGACATAACGATCCCATTGAGAGGTTAAACAAAACTATAAGTGGGTATAAGGAGGGTTGTTCCTAGAAATACGACCGAAAGGGAGAAATAAGCTTTGCGCTTAATTCCTTACTCTCCCGCTCACCTGTTGCAGGTGTATCTTTTTGAAGAGCTACCGTGATAGAAGTAGAATTTTTTTTTTTTCTTTGTTTATAGTTGTCTTTTTCGTTGTCCTGTTTATTAAAATAAATTGTGTATTTACTTTCGATAACCAACAAAAACCAAAAAAAAAATTTAGCGTAATTTTCTTTTTAAAATTTCTATTTTGTGCATGCAGCACTCGTTCTCAAGCCCGTAAAACATCGACAACAACATGTCCGACAAAACTTCTGTTGAATCATACAAATCTTGAGAACCTGATAATCCTCACCAAGTTAACGATGGCGATAATCGTATATGGAGCAATTACTCGAAATCACCCACCGAGGGTACGAGGGATGCGATAGTTATCGAAATCACGCCGCGAATAACTTTGAGAATCTATGCATTGGTCTTTGAATCTTGTCCAAAAACAAGCATTTTTTTGGAAATGATAAAGAAGACCCACATGCTCACATCCGTTTATTTAACAAGATCACTTCTACGATGAAGATTCCGAACCCAAAACACCCACATACATAATCGTCGGTGTAAACTTATGCTTTTCCGTTTTCTTCTCGAAGGGGCAGCCCGAATTTGGTGGAAAAGAACCCCCTCGGTTCCGATTGAAACTTGGATGATCTTGTTTCGCAAAATTTATAACAAAATTTCTTCCCTCCCTCTTAAATACGACATATCTCAGAAATCGAAATCACGAGATTTCTCAGCAAAAAATTTAATGAGATTTGTATGAGGCCTGGGATCGTTTTCAATGATCTTTTATAGGGGAGCCCTCATCATGGTTTTCAGAATTGCATACACTCGATAAATCTATAATGCCCTAAACCTCATTTGATCAAGATTCATTGAACTTGCTGCCGGTGGTAACTTCTTAGACAAAATGCCTCGAGAAGGTTTATAAATCAATCGAGAGCAAGTCTAAGGTACAGTCAACAAGAAACAAGCTGTTGTAGCTAAAATGAGTATCAAGCTCTTCCACCCCAGCAGTCATCATCTGATGTTGCTGAAATCAAAGACATGGTTTAGGGCATTACTTCTCGACAGGAAGAACCCAAACCCAAGCTTCCGCCCCATAAAAGCGTTGGTACAAAGTTGTGTAACTTCGTGGCGGGAGAGAATTCTTATCAAAACTGTCCAGCCACTAATAGCAACATTTACCATGACAATATCCAAGAGTATGTGTCCCAGGCCGCTGCGGCCAATTTCAACCCAGCTAATTCTGGTTATCGACCTCCGATGGTCTCAAATCAAATTCGACCTCCTGGTTTTCACTCCCATTCAAATCCTCATGCAATAGTCAAAACAGAATTTCAATCGTGGAAATAAACTTATATCATATAACAGAGGAAACAATTTCAACCAAGTGTCAGATTTACCGACCTCCAGTCAATCACCAGTAGCTCATTAAGGACCTGCCTCCTCAGACTCACGGTGTGTCAAAAACAGATTTGAAAGATACATCACAGACAATGTATGCAGAGTTGAGAAAATATGCAAAACACAAGGTTAAAACCTGCAAGCCCAAATTGGCAATTTGACTGACATTGCTTTCAAAATTGTTATGCTATACAGCTTCTTCTTCTGGTTTGGAAACTCTACATGGTAACTGTTACCAACCCAAAGGAAGATTTAAAGGTATTCATACCCGACGTGGTGTTACCATCCAAGAGACGCAAAAACATGTTAATCATGACGCTGATGTGACAAAGGCGATGCCTCCTGCTAATTAACGGAAGCACAGAAGTACGTCCAACTCCTGTTGTTCAAATCAGTCTGTAGTCCAATTGAGCCCAAGTTGCTCCTGTTATTACTCCAATTCCTAATGCATCAATTCTATTTCCATCAAGAAGAAATGATGAAGGCGCTAGGAAAAAGCTAACGACAAATTGAGAAATTCTATGACAATATTCAAAGATATGAATTTTCGATAATTAGCTTTTTGGTTCTTTGATCTTATTGCCTAAATTCGCCTCAACTTTAAAAGCCCTAATCGGAAACACACGAGAATGAGTGAAATGGCAAAAAATTGAACGAACTTGCTCGGCGGTCATCCTGAACTAAGTTGCCTAGAAACTTGAGACCCCGGCAGATTCCTTTTTCCCATGTGAATTTTTGGCATTAACTCATGCAAATGCCTTGGCCGATCTCGTGCAAGCATCATCTTATTGCCGTATTCCGTGTGGAAGGATCTCTCTCTTTCGAGCTTACCGCCAACTTGCATGACGCTTCGAGTAGCGGATTACCGTACCTACTACCTAAACTATACTCTAATCACTGACACCAATCGGTTCTATCGCCAATGACGTCCGTGTGTTGGTGGAATGTTCCAATTTCAGGTCCGATTTTTGGGTGTTGAATTTGAGCCAGACCCCCGTGTACACTAATTCTTCGGGAGATGTTTTCTGAAAACTGTAGTCGTGCATTAATCTCGAGTGTACGAGGGTGAAAGTACCCTTCGTGTTGGCAGAGGCCATATCCTTTAACCTAGATCAAACTTCGAGGTACACGGCAAATTTAATTCATATGACGCAAAACCGGATTGACGTATTGATTATTGGCTAGTGAAGAGTCTGCAAGATGTCTTAGGTTCTTTCTGATTCGGTAGCATACTGAAAATCCTTCTCCGTGCTTTGATCCTATTGTGCTTAATTCATCTCCGACCTTAACTCCATTTGGAGAAGTGACTTTTTTAATGTTCGACGGAAGAATGGCTTCTTCTTGCTATTGATGATAGATTACAAACTTTACCGGAGTTGATCCGACTTATTATGATCCGACGGGGACATTTCTATCCTAGAAGCACTCTTGTACAATTGATCCACGACTTCCTATTCCAAATCAAGGAGATTGTTCACAGAACCCAAGAAGGAAATAAAACTTGTGAAACCAAAAACTGTTAAAAAATTCGATTGAGGAACCGCCAAGAGGTTGAACTCAAAGACTACCTCCCCATCTTGAATTAGCATTCCTGGAAGATGACAACAAGGGATCAGTCATCATTGCTAAAGAATTAAGTTAGGCGGAGAAAGCCGATCTGATCAAGGTACTTATGTACCTCACAAGCGAGCCATCGCTTGGATATTTTCCGTCATCCAGGGTATTAAACCGGATTTTGTACCCACAAAATTCGTAATGGAAGAAGATATAAACCTGCAGTTCAGCATCAGAGAAGGGTTAATCCAAAAATCCACGATGTCATCAGAAATGAGTTGAAAAACTCTTGACGCAGGATTGAGTTACCACAATCTTCGATAGTCATTGGGTCAGCCCATATTTGTGTGCCCAAAAGGAGTGGATTTACCGATGTTCAAAATGAGAAAATAGTTGATCCTAACTCGATTGGTTACCTGGGTGCGGGGTATGCATTGAATACCGCAAGTTAAGTGAAGCACCCGTAAGACCATTTTCCACTCCCGTTTAAGGATCAAATGACTCGAGAGATTAGCGGGAAACGAGTCTATTGTTTCCTTGATGATTCTACCGGGTATTCCAATTCCATGTCCCTCGTGATCAAGAAAGACCACATTTACTTGTCCCTACGGAAAGTTTGCCTACCTTCGCTGCCTTCGGCTTATGCATTGCACGGGCACGTTCCAAAGGATATGTTATGTTGGTCCATCTTTCATCGACATGTTGAAAGACTTGGAACGTCTTCATGGTTGACTTCTCAGTCTGCTGGGATTCTTGAAATTGCTCTCCCGTCTTGAGAAAATGTTGCAAAGATGTGAAGACACCAATTTTGTGTCTTAATCTGGGAGAAGGCCATTTTTTGGTCAAAGAAGCATTGTCCTCGGCGCATATATTTCATAAAATGGGATTGTGGTTGACAACGCCAAAATAGATGTCATTGCCAAATTACCTCATCCACACTGTCAAAGGAGTTAGGAGTTTTCTTTGGTCATGCTGGTTTTACAGGAGATTCATAAAGGATTTTCCAAAATATCCCGACCAATGAATCATCTTCTTGAGAAGAATACTCCATTCATCTTATCTAATGAATGCATCCAGTTCCAAACCGTTTAAAGAATAAACTTACGGAAGCTCCGATCTTGATGGCCCCAAACAGCGGATCTACCATTCGAACTTATGTGCGATGTAAGTGATTACGCCATAGGAGCTGTGTTGGGCAACTCATGTAAAACACTTTCGACCTATCCATTTATGCTAGCAGATGTATGACCGAGGCTGAATCTATTGACTCCATTACAGAAAAGGAATTGTTAGCCGTGGTGTATGCATTCGGAAAAATTCCTGGTCTTATCTTCATCTATGAACAAAGCATAGTGCCTTACGGACCATTCCGCTTCTCAAGTATTCTCTTTGCAAAAGGATGCTAAAGCGAGGATTGCTCGTTGGGTTATCCTCCTCCAAGAATTTGACTTTAAAGTTCTTGACAAATAAGGAGCCGGGAAACCTCGCAGCGCTCATTGTTCCCGAGTAGAAAACCGTATGAAAACATTCTCGACCCTAAAGAGATTAATGTCATTTCCTCTCCGAGATGTAAGTTGGGGACTTTTCGTGGTGATTCTAGTACCCCGTGGTTTGCCGACTTTGCAAATTACCACGCGGGTAACTTTGTTGTAAAAAGCATGTCAACCCAACAGAAGAATAAGTTCTTCAAGGATCGTGAACATTATTTTTGGGATGGACCCCTTTTGTTTAAAATTTGTGCGGATCAAGTGATCAGGCGATGTGTGGCACGGCAAGGAAGCTCTCGACATTCTCAAAGATTGCCACAATGACTCACCGGGACATCATGTTGCAAACCTAACGTCAAAAAGATTTTTTGATTCGGCTTCTTTTGGCCACCATTTACATGATGCCACGGTTTGTCAAAAACTGTGTCTTGTGCCATACGACACGGAAAAACTTGCAACGGGATGAGATGCCTCAAAACCTTCATCAAGTTTGTGAAATCTTTGACGTTTGGGCATTGACTTTATGGGGCCATTCCCGTCTTCAAGAGGGAACAAATATATTCACGTGGCCGTTGAACTAACTTGTCAAAGATGGGTTGAGCGGAAAGCGCTCCCCACCAATGATGCCAGCGTCGTTTGCCAAATTCCTAAATTCTCTATCGCCAGATTTGGTGTCCCTCGAGCTATTCTTAAGTGATCGCGGAACTCATTTCTGCAATGACCAATTGAAAAAGTCATGCCAGAAATATGGAGTCACTCACCTGTCTCTCCACGAGTTTCTCCACACAAACAAAGTGGCAATCGAGGTGTCTAAAATCGTGGTTTGAAACGTATACTTGAAAGGACCATAGGTGAAAAACCGTGCTTCCTGGTCGGACAAACTAGATGATGCACTATGGGCACTCCGCACAGCTACACAAAATGCCCATAGGGTGTACTCCGTACAAGCTTTGTATATGGAAAGGCATGCCATCTGCGATAGAGATTGAGCACAAAGCCTTTGATCGGCCTTGATACTTGCAAACTTTGATTTTTCTACTGCGGGTTGATGCATACAGATAGTTACAACTCATGAACTTAAAGCGACTTTCGGTGATCAGCTCATGAGAAACTCATTGATCTATAAGGAAAAAACAAAGAGAATCCATGACTCCAAGATCAAAAATCGCGTTTTCAACGTCGGTGATCGAGTCCTCCTCTTTAATTCATAGATGGAAGATTTCTCGGGCAAACTAAAATCCGTTGGAGTGGACCCAGTCACCATCACTCAGTATTGCATTCACGCACTGTTGCAGCTATCTCGCAAGCAAACGGGCGAATTCATAAAGTGAATGGTCATCGTGTTAAGCACTACTTTGGAGGGGACGTACCACAATTGGTAGTCCCGGATCTCCAAACATTCCCTAATGTCCAATAAATTCAGGTGACGGGTCAAGCATAGCGACCCTAAACAAGCGCTTCGTGGGAGGCAACCCATGCTTATCCGTAGTTGTAATTGTATGAATAAGTTGTGTTTTTGTTTTGTGTGAGATAGCTTGTCTTTTCTATCACCCATGTTTCGTGTTGTGTTGTTCTATTGTCCAGGATTGCCCGATGTGAAGGCTCTGATGTCTCGGTTTTGTATATTCCGATCATCGAGCTTCAATCCACCAGCTTCATTTTGGGAATCCCGATTATCCTAATCTAATCGGATAACGTTTTATCATTTGGCTATACTTCATAAAACGCTTAGGATAAGGTAGTACCCTTACAAAACATCGAGGACGATGTTTAGTACTAGTTTGGGGGGGTATCTTCGATTTGATTGTTGCCTGCAACATTGTTACCACGTAATCCCGTATTTTCACCAAAATTTTTGCAAAAATACCAAAAAAAAAAAAATGAAAAATTTAAAAAAATTTTCAAAAATAAAATAAATGTTTTGTCACAGTTTTGACTTTTCTTTTGGGTAGAATAAGAATAATTTTTGACTCGATCGGGCGTATTGAGCCCTAGCTAGTCCCTTCAGGCCAAGCTTTCACGAATTCTATTGCTTAGAATTTTAAAAAGGTGAAGAACAAGAAATGATAGAGTTAGATCGAGTTTATGTGTTAAGCAAGATTCGTCTCAAAACTTATATGAATAACTTGTGTTCTTTTTCTCCCATAAGCTTTTAATCCACCTAATCATACGTGCTCATTTCAATTCAACTAAGTCAATCGATGTTTTCAGAAAAAGCTTCAAATTTGTAACTTGATTCTTTAAAAGCAAGGTTTTGAAAGATAAAATGCTAAAGAAGCATGAATGAAGTATGAATGCAAAAATGCACGAATATTGTTTTATATGCAATAAAGCATACATTTGATCAATGGAGCTAGTAAAGTTGTGTCGTGATATCCCACTCGCTAACACGAGGTGGGGTTCAAAAACTAAGACGTCATTTACTTCTATGGGATTTGGTGTGTTGTTGATATCTCACTTGGAAGAAAGTCTAGTTGAGGGTTCAAACTAAGACACAATCCTTAGCCATATTAGGAAGAGGTGTTGATGTGATTCACCACTACCGCTAGCCAACGGGGTGGGTTTTTCAATACTAAGAAACACCTGTCGTGGTTGTGATATCATATAAGGAGGAGGCTCTAAAGTAGGTGTTCAATAAGCAAACTACATTCCTAGTTTAAGAACTTATGAAAATTGATAAATATGTTGCAAAAAGTTTCTATGGTTTTTAAAATTCAAAGTTACAGTACCTAATAAGTTCGTCAGCTTTGAGTCGTGATTATCTTGGAATTATGACTATGAAATTAGTTGATCTATGATTGTGTTAAAACGGAGCACCACAATTCAAATCATATATCCAGGTTGGCGAGTAAAAAATTCATAAGTCCATATGTATAGAGGGCTTTAACATCTAACTTATCTCGACTATGATTCTTGATTTAATTTGCTTAGTTTGGAGACTTGTGAAAAATCGGGGACGATGAAATTAATCCGTCAGGACTTCCGATGGATTATTCTCCGTACATTTCTCATTCTATGTTCCCAGTGTTGTAAATAAAGGAAGTTAAAAAAAAAAAAAAATAAAAATAAAAATAAAAAAAAAAAAAAAAAAAAATTTAGAGTAGTTGTGTAAATATAAAAATTGGTGAGAACCGGGACTTATCGAGGCTATTGATTCTTTTATTCCCTTTGATAAACGCTTGGCTACTTTTCCAAGTTATAACTCGAGGGGATTTAAGATTTTTGGTTTCTCAAGTGCTTACTTCATAGCATTGCGTGGGACACGCAACATCTTAGTTTGGGGGATTTTGGTATGTGCTTAATTACACATACCTTTTACCTTTAAAAACGAGCTAAAATAACCAAAAACGGACTCAAAATGCCAAATATATGCTTGTTTTGCTAATTGTGTTGTGCAGGAACGGATATCTCACAAAAGGACGAAAACCCAATCAAAAAGAGACAAAACAGGACACGGGATGGAAAAGTGTGTGAAATCGAAGCCAAATCAAAATCAAGTCTACTCCGAGAAGAAAAAGCAAAGAAAAATATAACTTGAGGGATCAAAAATGCCAAACCCCTAAGTTATATTATTATATAAACCACATGGACTGATTATGCCAATTTGGGAAACTTCATTTATAAAAGAAAGAAAAGGGGAAATAGAGAATGAAAAGAAGTGTGATGTGGAGGGGCCTTTCTTGTACACAAACCAAGCATTCCCTTAATCATCTTCAACCTCTCTCTGTCACAACCCAACTTGTATAAACCCTTTCCCCAGCTTTCCCGCCAATACCAAAACCAGCCAGCACCCTGTTTTTGCTCCCATACTTCTCTGCAAAAATCACTCAACACCCTACTACTACCCCCCAGCTTTATAAAGTCCATGTTGGCAATCCCTCTCCATTCCCAAAGCATTTCGATGGCTGAGATTGTCTTCTAAGAAGCTCAAAAGAAATCAAAGGCTGGGATTTGCTTTAGATTCACCTCACACAACTAGCACACTTGGTTTTATCTCTACAAAGAAGCACAAGCTGCAAGTCCAAGACTTCGGCTATAAATAGAGCTTTTTGTAAGCCTTTGAGGCATCTAGTTCTAGTTTTAGTTTTTTTTAGTAACTAATCAGTTTTTAATCTTAGTTTAAATTTCAAAGTCATTTACAGCTTTTTACTTTCAGTTTTGTAACACTTTCAAGATTAATGCAAGTTTGAAGTTTTTAAGTCAATATACACCACCAGTGTTAAGTTTCTTAATCATATTGTTTTGTGTTCTAACAGCTCTCACCATAACTTATTTTTAAGTTGGTTTCATTAAGTAAGATAAAAAAAAAGTTAAGTAGTTAAGAGAAAATCACAAATATCACTCTCAAATATACCACAGCTTATTTTATTGGATGATAAGTCAGTTCTGGATGGGCTTATGGACTCTCACTAGCTTGTTTAATACAAGCTAGAGCTTGTAGATTCATTGTTTGACCCTGTTTTGAGCAAGGGTGTAGTAAGTCTCTCTTTTTCTTACTTTACTTATCTATTGCAGAACTGCTAGTTTATTTAATACAACTGTTGGTTTTAAGTTTACACTACTAGGCCATTTCAGCTTATTTAAAATGCTTATTCTTAATTAAAGTCTGCTTATAAGTATTTTAATTTGTCATTTGATAAGCTGTTCTTAATCAGTTTGAAACAAAAATGATTTTTGAAAACCTTAAGGGGTATTTTCAACCAGCAGTACCAACCCTAAGTTAGCACTGCTAGTTCATTTTTTTTGCTACTTAAGCCTAGCAGTATTAACTTAAGCCTAGCAGTATTAACTTAAGCCTAGCAGTATTAACTTAAAGTTAGTACTGGTAGTTAATACTGTTAGTACTGTTGTAGTACTGTTGTGTTTCTCTTGTTCAATTTAGCTTAATTTCTTTTTGTATTTGCTTATTTAGAGTCATTTTAGCTTATTTAATTTGTCTTAAGTTTATTTGAGCTTACTTGTGTTTTAGTGTAAAAGTTTTAAGTATTTTTCCCAATTCTAGCTTTTATTCTTGTTCTAGCTTATGTTCTTTGTTTATTTTTATATACATTTGCTTATCAGTGTTAGTTACAAATAATAATCTCATCCTTGTCATATTCAAACAACAATCATCATTCGTGACTCGATTTTCCATCTCTAGCCTCGTTGGGACATAACGACCCGGGAACACTCTATACTGCTTCCGGTTTTTTTGGTCTCGCGGATCCTGATCCTTGTTGTGTATTTTTATATATGTATTTATATTTATTGATACATAAAAAGGTGTAAGTTTTCTGCGAATCACACTTCAAAACAGATACAGAACTCAATTCAAAATGAATTTTGAACTTTGTAGACAAAACAATCATCTCTCTGAGAATTGTTATGAATTTTTGTTTTATAAAAAGTGAAAAAGAACTAATCACAGAACCTGTGATCATGCTAATTTTATGTTCTCCATGAATGCAAATCGGCATCATAATGGTCAAGGTGAATCTTCCTCAAGATCCAGACCTTCAAGGCCTTCAATATCTTTTCCTTCCTGCGTATATTGTGGATATAATGATCATCATTCTAATGATTGTTTATACTATCCCACTTGTGAAATATGTGGAAGCTGTGATCATGACACTCATAGTCATAACAGGATTATTTCTCTGAGAAAAGGAATCTATCCTAAAAACCCTCAACATGTCACAAAGAACTGTGAAACATGTGGTAGCAATGCTCATACGACATCAGATCATAATGACATTGAGTGGTTTAGGAAAAGAGAAACTCTTCAAGCTAAGAATGCTGAGTCTTTCAAAGCAAGTAAGAATGAATCATCAAGTGCTTCAAGATCAAAGACTCCCACTAAGAGGTGGGTTTCTAGGCAAAACTAATCATCCTAATCTAATTTGTGCAATATAACATATCATTTTTTGAACAATGGTCGTTCAAAGCATATAAAAATTATCATCAATGTTTACCTGCACAAATCTTGGAGGAATCATGATCCAAAGAAATGTATGAACTAACTCTTCATACACCTCCAAAGGTCATGGTTATGGTATAGTTTTCAAAAAAGGAATGTTCAAACAACATGAACACTGAAATGCTTTTAACAACTGAGAAATCTTCGTGAAACCTCACCTGACCAAAATGGTCAAGATAATCAAATTGATCAAAATGATCAAAATTGATCATTTGTTTCAAACTGAGAAACTCATCAAAATGATGATAAGTTTGAATAAAAAACACACACCAATGAAAATCAATTCATTGATAACCTCACAAAACTAAAGATGTTTAGATCTATGAACTCTTATCCTCTCTAAATGGAAGATACTTCAGCACATGATCCAAGTCAAATTTCTTTCAATAAAAAGAGGAATGTGGCATTGTTATCATTGGGAAAAATACTTGATCTAATCTGCAATTGCATGAGGGCATAAATCATGATAAAATCTTGCTCCAGTTGAAAGACTTGAAGTAATCAGGATCTTTCTTGCCCTTTCCACGTACATAAACTTCATAGTTTATCAAATGAATGTCAATAGTACATTCCTCAATGATAAGGTTTCAAAAGCATGGTATGAATCTCTCTCAACCTATCTCAATGAACACATCTTTGTAAGAGGTATGATAAACAATACTGTTTATCTACAAAACTCAAACAAATATGATTTTGGTTCAAATTCGTGTTGATCCTTAAGTCCACCAGCACAAAAGTGTGCAAACAGTTTAAGAAAAATTATGTGAAATAAGCATGGTAGGTTTCCTCACCTACCTCCTTAAATTTTAGATTGAACAATCTGAAAGAGGCATTTCAATCAACAAAGAAAAAGATGTTAAAGATCTGATGTGAATGTATGACAAAATTAGTTTATTAGTAAATACTCTAATTATGCCCCCTAACATGTTAGGACCCGATCTCAACAGCAAAGTTGTAAATGAGTTTCAGTATAGAGGTATGATTAGACCACTAATGAACCTAACTACAAGCAGACCTAACACTCAATTCTCTCTTGTCTCTATATAATATATCAAGCAAATCCTAAGGAATCCCACCTTATTGTTGTTAAGAGAATTTTTAGGTACCTAAAAGGTACTTCTAGTCTTGGTTTGTGGTATCCAAAATGTTCAGGTTTTGACCTAAAAGGATACTCAGACTCTGACTATGTTGGATGCAACATGGACAGGAAAAGCACCTTAGGTGCTTGTCAGTTGCTAAGAGGCAAACTTGTGTGCTAGAGTGCTAAAAAGCAGTAATATGCAGCTATGTCCTCAGCTGAAGCTGTAAATGTAGTTGCTGCTAGATGTTGTGCCAACATACTATGGATAAAGTCAACTCACTGACTATGACATCATATATGAAAAGATATCATGCTCTTAAAGGGGACATTGAATTACATTTCATTCCCACTCAATATCAACTTGCTGATATCTTCACCAAGCCTCTGGATAAGCCAACTTTCAAAAGATTGATTGTTGAACTATGTATGCTGAACATTGATTCAAAACCTGAAGCTTCAGTACCAATTGAAGAAAACTGAAGCTTCAGAGCTTTCATCCAAAACTGAACAAACTTTCATGTTAAGTGTCAATTCAGTTTTTGCATACAACCTTTAACTTGCTCGAGTAAAGTAACTGAGCAATCACATATGTCTCATTCATGGATTTGCATGAGCATGTGTGGTTTTGTCTCCTTTACTGAAGCACCAATATTGGTTAAGTCAAGAACTAAACAAACTAGTGTCTTTCCTTCAGTTTAGTTTAGTAAAATGATTTTATCAAAATCTTCAACTATCTCTCGAGTGAAGTAACTGAGCAATCACAGATGTCTCATTTATGGATTTGCATGAGCACCAGTGATTTTGTCGCCCTTACTGAAAGATTGATGATAATAATGTTTCTAATAATCAGTTCAGCATAACATAACATCAAACCTGAACCTAGTTCAGCTTCTTTACATCAATCAATAAGTTAGTTAAAAAAATGATTTTCAAGATTAAAATAATTTTATTAAGTGATTTCTTACAAAAGAAGTTAACTAATTTAAAATTTATTTAAAATAATGATTTTCAAACAATAGAATGACCTCACCTTTTTCTCTCACATACTTTAACAGTGCACAGACGGCTGTACATTGTTCTATGTGTCAAAGGCATGTCAAAAGGACTTTCATTAAATACAAAGTTTCACACACATGTTAAAACCTAACCCTAAAACTTCTCACAAATTCACAACTTCCACTTTGGAACTATCAAACCCTCAAAAGAAAAAGTGAAAAATAACCAATCATATAAACCCATTTCACCGATTCACAAACCACTTCTCATAATTTACAAATCCTTTCACGAAAAACACACACACAAAACCTCAAAAAAAAACAAATCAAGTCATCAAAACCCTAATCACTCAAATGGCAAACCAAGAACAAATTCCTCCATAACAAGAACAACCCTTTGTTGCTACTAAACAAGTTAGCTTCAATCTTGAAGACATCATCCTCAACATAAACAATGAGGTTGCTCTTCTCTACCCTGAACACACTAACAAAGATTATTTTAAGTGTGTTTCTGATTTCATTTCAAAATGTTGCCTTAGAAAACCATTTACCAGAACTCCTGACATGTTTAAGGAATACCTGGCTGAATTTTGGTATTCAACCACAGCTTTAGAGAACTCTAAGGTTTCCTTCTTAATACCCATTGGCTGTATTTTTGGAGAAGTAGGGGTAAACACCTTTAGGAATGCCATAGGTGCACACTACCTAGCTCACGCTGGTGAATATGTTGCACCACCATCCATTGATGTTGTTAGGCAGTGGTTTCCAATAATTGGGTATGGGGAAGAGATTTCAGCAAAAGGTACTCTCAAGAAGAGTCTCTTTCCTCCTAGGTGGAGGTTGCTAATGCTACAAATCATCTAGTGTTTAGGGGGTAAAACTGGTGGATTTGATCAAATCACTAACAAATATGTCATTATTCTGTATAGTCTAGCCAGTGGCATTAACATAGACTACGCAAACATATTTTAGGAGGACATCATCCTCAAGCTAAAAAAGAAATAAAAGGAAAAGGTTATTCCCTACACTCAATTTATCTCCTTACTGATAATGCATAAAATGAAGGAAGGATATGGGGATGATGAGGTCACACTATACCCCACTCAAGTCTTCAGTGTCAACAATTGGACACTGAAGCCCAACCAACCTGAAGAACCTCCCTTCACAGACCACATGTTAGCTATATGTGCTACAGACAAGCCAGTGGTCTTTAAAGCTCCCAAACCCTCTTCCATTGTTGAGAGGGTTCCACAAGGCACAAAGCCTGAAGCTCAAGCTGGACACAAGAAGTAATCAACTTCTTTAAAACAACCATCTGTGTACAGCAAAGAGGCAACAAAAGGTGGATCCTCTAAGGCACCCACTAGTTCTAAAACTGGCCATTCTAAGAAAAGAAAAGAGTCCAGCTCGGCCATAGACTCAAACTCAAGCCAGCCACCAGTTTCCACCACTATGGATCCTGGAATGCATAAAAAGGACCAACAAGAAACTGGTAGCCCAACCACTTTAGGGGTCACCAGTGAAGCAAGAGCCAACCCTCGGCTCAGTAGTGGTATGTCAGCATTTAATTTAAATGAGCCTATTTACTTAGCTTCTTTCATTATTCACTCTGAGTCTGCATCAGGAAATGATGCTTTAGCAGTTTCCATAGCTGAAGCTGATCCTGGAAATTCCGCTCCTAGTGATTTTGTACCTTAACAAAAAGGTATAAATGAAGGAACCAAAAACACTTCATTTGATCACTTATTTGCAGATACTGACCCACATGTTCTTGCAGAACACACAAAATCTGTTAGTGAAGGGTTGGACACTGTCCTCACTCAACCTTTAACAGGAAAAGGAGCCAGCTCAATTGCTAGACTGGTTGAGGAAGAAGAAGCCTCCAGAACAATCAAGTTGGAAGATCTCAGCAAAGTGGTGTCCAATGTTCAGCCAAGCTTATCAAATACTAGATTCACCTGAAGATGATCCAGTTATATTGTAGAGAGTGATGCAGAGGAGGTTATGATGGAATTCATGCTATTGAAAATGTTAAAACTGAAGATACTTCAGTTCCTAAGTCTTCATCTTCAAAGTCTTCTCTAATCCAGGAGCTTACCAACCAAGTTCTCATTCTCCAGTCTTAAAAGCATAGACTGAAACTGGAAAAGAATAAAGTTAAAGCTGAAGCTGCTCTCTTTAAAGCTCAACCCTCCTTTCCTAATGTGGAAGAGCTCAATAAGCTACTGGTAAAGTCCCTGAAAACTAAATTATCTAATATTCTATCTACTCATGACTTCAGCAGCTCAATACTAACCGAGCTAAAGAATCTTCCCTCAAAGTTCAACAAACTAACTGAAGAGGTAAAAGAATTGAAGAATCAAGTTTAGAACTTAGAAATTAAGCTTCTAGGAGATTTGAAAGAAATTCCTACCAAACTAGAGGGCTTTACAAAGACCGTCACCAGTCTTACATTTTAAGTCGTTAAACTGAAGACTCTTCAGTAGGAACTTCCACAAGAATTTTTTTCTCTGTCAAGATAGGTCACATCAGTTCAAGTTAAGCTAAAGACCTTGGATGCTCTTCCAGGTCTCTTGTCACACGTCACAAAAGCTTTAAACAAGTTTTCTCAGGTATTAGACTATGCATCCTCAAAAGCGGGAGATCAAAGTGTTCCTTTAGCAGGCTAAGCTGACATTATGCCTGCTGAGGGGGAGAAGAACACAAATCAAGCTACAATCTCCCAGCTTTTTCAAAGAAGAACTAAAAAAGTAAACCTGAACAGACCACAACCTGAAACCATAACACCACTACCTATTCCACTAGTCATCACAACCACTACATCTTAAATGCAATCCCCCTCTTTCCAACCATCATTAAAAAGCTCCTCTCAACCTGAGGGGGATCATATCAAGGAAGATAAAGGTAAAAAGGATTTGTCTTCAGAGGAGGCTAAGAAAGAAAGCATTGAAAGTGGCTCTGACGATGAAACAACACATATGCCTGGCTCCAAGGTTGAATCCTCTAAGAAAAAGGAATTAAAAAAGTTTGACTTTGTCACTGAAAGTGGAGAGCATGTCCATTTAACTAAAGAACATATCAGTGTACAAAAGAAAATAGAGGAAGAAGTCAAAGCTGAAGCTGCCAGACGTGAAGGTGAAATAACAAAAGAAGAATTGATTGATCTTCTTGGTTTAGAGGTGGTGAACAAGTACTACAATGACAAGTTACAGTATGATAAATACTGTGACAAAATGCTGAATAGAAGAGCAGCATCAAGAATCACCAAATGTGATGTCCTGACCAAAAAGGGTCCAATTACACTCAAAGTGTACAGAGAGGATGGTACAAGTTATAACACCCCCAAAAATGGGTCGTAGTGGAATATGTTTTCCTGGAGCGTTACTTCATAATACCATTGCTCAAGTCATGAGAGAACGACCTCTAACTGTGTTGTTTGAAGGGAAATCTTGAATTATTTAGACTCCAATGCACATCACATAAGCCACGCATCTAATTCACCTGAGAAAAACATGCTTAAAA